>MU224493.1:1385999-1396451 GCA_018584345.1 Thuja plicata
CATCAATGAGCAAACAATTGGATCAGCGAATTCATGGTGCAAACTGGAAATGCGATTTACATCAGATCTAAAGTATATATAATTGGTGCGATTATTCCAGCATATAGATGTGGAAGAACTCAAGTAAGTATTCAGGACTGCATATCAAGTGCAGATTGGTTGCAGTTATAATTGCAAATCGTAAGACACACATAGTGCTGGTTGTTGTCACCTTGGATCTAAGTTGAAAGAAGCCCTAGGTGGGCTTATTGGCACATACATTGGAAAGGTTGAAGGCATAGTCAAAGTCTGATTTCCGGGTACTATCTTTCCTCCCTTGTGATTTCTTATATCATATCCTCTGCTTAGTTTTGTTAGATTTTTATAGATTGATATATTCCTTGCTAGAATCTGAAATATATTAACATGGTATCAGAGCCTAGGTTGAGTAAAAGATCCATTTCAGATTTAGGAATTCAGTTTAACTCTTTCAAAGCTAAGAATGGGAAACTTGGGTTTGGCTGATATTTGACTTTTATGAGGGTTTTGATTCGTAATAACCTCGATTGTGAAGGTTGGCATCATCTTAAAAATTAAGATTTGAAACTTGAACATGCAAATGGTTTTGATGTTTTCATTGGTTGTGAAACCACCTCGTGATTGGTTAAGGAGATAAGAGGGATTAGATCTCAAGGTTGTATCAATCCAATCTTATATATTTGGAAGGACCAAACCACTCTAAATTATCCGATTGACAAGGTACAAACTAACCCTCTCTTAACTGATTGATACAAGCTTACATTGAGAGGGAGTCTAATTTTTTGGTAAAATCTAAGCTTCAGAAGGAGAAGTTGAGTGGATCATCTTGAGTAACACAGGCCCCAGAGATCATAACCTTGTGTGGCATAAGACATTCATGGACAAATTACTTGAGTATACTATGAGTTTCCATGGCAGGAACTCTATACTGAATAGATGGGTTGGATAGACCTACTTGGGGGATGGCATAAGGAGTTTTAATCATGGTCTCACTTGGTGTTGTATCTCTTTCCTTTTGCATTTTGAGTAGATCTTACTCCATGAGCATGGCTGACTAACATAGTTGATTATTAGCATGCCTTATCTTAACATATTTTTGTTATATTATGAGAACACATCTTATTGTTGATTAAGCATAGCTTATTAGTTAACAGATTTGTATGTACGAGGAGTATACTTTACAACATACCTTATGTTATATGTTCTAACGTTGTTATGGGAACATGCACAACTGATTGTTAGTATAACTAAGTAACTGGTTTTACATTGATATATAGGTGCATACATTATATATTGGTGGATGAATGTATGATTGACATGTTATTGTTATACATACCCTGACTATTAGCTGATTAATTTCATGTATGTTAAGGAAACATACTTTATATTGCTTTGGCATATTCTTGTTATGGGAGCATACTTTACATTGGCATATGTTGTGTATGTCACAGTTGGCATATTTTACGTATGTGAAGATACCTTTGTTGTATGCATGAGAGCATATTCTATATGGATATATGTTATCCTTTACTTTAAACATGTTAGGTTTTGCTTTATGTATTCATGATAAAATGCTTATGTACATGTGTGAATACATTTCTTTATAGTGGAACTATATTGCATCTTGTTCTATGTGTGATCTCATTTACTTTACTTGATTACATGTATGAACAAATTCGGTTACTCTTATGCTTCTGTGGATTCATAAGATAAGATTTATATGGTTACCCCTATACTTATTACTCTTATGCGTATGGCTAAGATTTTTTCTTGGATATTGGATGAATATCATGGACTTGATATTCTTCTTATGAATCTAGGTTACTCGTGGATCAGGGATCCACATTTGAGTAGTGGTGACATCACGGACTTGATGTCAGGAGACCATTACTCCGAGCACTTAGTGAATATCACGGACTTGATATTCGTTAGACCAATGCTCGATGATATCATGGACTTGATATCTCTTGAATCAAGGATCCACACTTGAGTATATGGTGGACATCATGGACTTGATGTCTGAAGACCATTGCTCTGAGCATTTGGTGAATATCATGGATTTGATATTCGTTATACCATTGCTCTTGATATCATGGACTTGATATCTCTTGAGTCAAGGTGACTCGTGGTTTTAGTTATCCACAGATTGGTTGGTACACATCATGGACTTGATGCTGCCTTGAATATCATGGACTTGATATTCTCTCGAATTGAGTCAAGGTGACTTGTGGATCTACAAAATCCACAAAATGGTTGGATCAACATCATGGACTTGATGTTACATTGAATATCTTAGATATTCTTGGATTTGAAGAAATCTACACTTTGGAATTTGATGCTTGATGTTATCTTAGGTATGTGGATCAGATCAATCCACACTTAGTTAATAACATCATAGGGAAGTCTCTCATGTAGATATGAAGTCTACACCTTGGAAAGATGACACGAATCATCGTACTAGTAGATAGGAATCTACCTTCATAGATATATCACTATGATGCTACTGAATAAGGTATTCAGTATAGTTATGTTGTGTTACCTCTATCACAGGGTGATAGATTGAAAAGGGTACGTCCTACTATAGATGGGAGATCTATAAGTTGATCTTTTCCTCAAGTCCAAGAGGGAATGTTAATATTATGGCCTTTACGATCAAGATCAATGCTTATTTATGGAATAAATAAGAGGACGAAATTAAGGAAATAATGATAGAATATATTTTGGTAATATATTTATTATTATTAATTACCCCTTGTCAAAATGAATGAATAAATTAATATATATAAAGAGATAAAGTGCAATTTAGTAATAATAAATAATAAGCATTTATTATTTATTTATTATAAAATAATAAGCCTCTTGGGTGGCCCAAGTCGGCTGACTCCTAGGAGAAGAGTTAAGCACTTCAAATCTCATATATATCCGTTTTTGATCCAAGAGGAGAGATCGCCAAAAACATAACGTGTTTTCCTCTGCTTCAAGAATCGAAATCATCCATTGTGCAACTTGGAGCAGCGAATTCCATCATGTATTATAGGATCGAATTCATCCTCTTGCTGGAGCGAAATCCTGCCATTAGTGAGCGAACTTTAGTCAGCTATAGAGGAGCAAATTTTGTTGTGCTAAGTCAGCGAGTTCATCAATGAGCAAACAATTGGATCAGCGAATTCATGGTGCAAACTGGAAATGCGATTTACATCAGATCTAAAGTTTATATAATTGGTGCGATTATTCCAGCATATAGATGGGGAAGGACTCAAATAAAAATTTAGGACTGCATATCAAGCGCAGATTGGTTGTAGTTATAATTGCAGATCGTAAGACACACATAGTGCTGGTTGATGTCACCTTGGATCTAAGTTGAAAGAAGCCCTAGGTGGGCTAATTGGCACATACATTGGAAAGGTTGAAGGCATAGTCAAAGTCTGATTTTCGGGTACCATCTTTCCTCCCTTGTGATTTCTTATATCATATCCTGTGCTTAGTTTTGTTAGATTTCTATAGATTGATATATTCCTTGCTAGAATCTAAAATATATTAACATGCATGGCATGGGAGGGATACATCACAGTTGAAAGTGCTTGCCTCTCACCTCCTTGCATAGGTTGTCAGTTCCTCTACTACAGAGAGGAATTGGTCTACATATGGCTTTATCCACTCCATCAAGAGGAATAGACTTACCTCTAGATGATCGGAGAAGCTAGTGGTTGTTCCTAGTGCTCTTCGACTTCAGGATCGTCAAACTCTAGAGTATCGGAAGACTCCAGCTTTACAGTGGGATGTTGATCCTGAAAATGTGGCCCAAGTTGATGAGAGGAGACACCACCAGGATTGGATGGGGTTTTGTAGGATGCAAAGGAGCATGACAGTGTCAAAGACTCTGAGGACTCTGATTTTGATGCAATGCTGGCAGATGCAGAATAGGAGCAGCAATGTCCTTTGATTTTCTATATTTTGATTTTTATATCGAACATGAAACTATATGGCAGCAGTTTAGTCTTTGGGCATTTTGTATGTTATTGTTTTAATAGCACATGCATATTGAGTATTGACTATTGAAATGTTGTATGTTAAAAGATATATGATGTTGAAATGGCATGCTTTATCCATGTTTTCATATGAATGTAATGTATATATGCAAAGTATCCTATATATTTTAAATTTTCCCTATACTTTATATAGCCATCCCCCCGTCCCTTGCCGTCCCTGTCCCGGAAACTTGGGGTAACCTTGGTCCTCAACCAGTTACCAGAGCCACCTGCCATCCAAACAAATTAATCTCGATCATTACTTTATGAGACAGCACCCATTCTCATCCTTCAAATCACCAATTGCCCTCCAACCAGATCTGCAAAGACGAATTGCAATAATTTATGCACCACCATCAAACAACCCTCTTTCCCAACTAAAGAAGAAAATGGCTGCTATTTGCAGATGAGCCCTCTGCCAAAAGTCAGGTTCTCCATAAAAGAAATTGAAAGCAGCTATGGCTCCTTAAAGAAAAAAAGCTTGATCTTCCGGTTTATGGTTGTCGTTCCTACATCCAAAAACCTTGAGAATACAAGAGAACTGGAGGCCTCTGAGCTTGGTAGACCTGCTCATGATGCCCACAGGATCCTTGATTGCCATTTTCTTCTCCAAGCAAGTGATAATCAAATCTTCCTAGATGGACCCTGGCTCATTCTCTACAAAGTATTGGTCAACAACATTTATCTCAATAGGAGACCTTCCAATTACAGTCCCTATTTGAGTCAGATTTCCTGTCCTCCGAAGTGAATATTAGCAAGATTTCTCTTTAAGATAAATCAGAGAAATTGGTGAAACACATAACAATCTATAAATTCACCAAACACCTGGTATTAAGAGCAATTATTCTTGTAAATTATAGGGCCGAATCCATTTTAGGATGAGTGAATCAGGCTATATGGATTATGGTATCAAGAATGACTATTCTGAGAACTGTTTACACTTGTTTAAGGTTTAGGTGTATCACATTGGGAGGAAGCATATTTTTTTTGACATCTTTTTCATGTAGAGGGTTGAACAAATATCATTTAGAACAGACAACCATCTTTACAACATGTTTACTAGTTTTGCCCACATTTTCTAATACAAGGGGATAACTCCTTTAGATGCCTAAAGAAAATGGGTCACCTTGACAAACATCAGTAAGCCTCGCAGAGAAGAAATATTGAGAATATTTCAATTTTCGGAAGGTAAACTCTCTATGCTCTGCTGGGGCCTCTTGCTTTACAGGAAATCTGTCAGAATACAGTAGGAACCTATTGTATTTCAGGTAGGTTCTGAATTGGGAAAATTGACCAATAACTCACTCAAGTCCTGGTCCATACTTTTATCATGAAAATAAGGATTACAACCATAAGGGCCTAATCTACTCAGCCAAAAATTGACATATGTACAATATTGCTACGAATGCACAACTTACACATTGCCAAAATATGGAGAATCCCCTTCCATTATAAATACACATGGCCATGTATAGCTCTCCTACTTTGACTTGAGAACCTCTTCCAAAGGAGTCCACAAACTCAATGTTGATGGGCATCAAAAAAGAATCTGGGTTTGAACACTAGGTATACTAGTGCATGATAAACACAACAAACAAGGTACAAACTGTGAATATATTAGCACGAGCTATAGTCTCTCTTCACCACAGCCTCAATGGAATGCATCAAATTGGTGAGAGGAAAGATCCAAGAATTCACTAGCTATAATTGTACAGTCTATTTGCCCATTTGTAGCTTGTATTGACAAAGAATATAGAGCAAATCCTTCCCAACAAGCAAAGGCAAAATGATGCAGGTGGATTCTCCTAGTGCAACTAGTGGTGCTGACTAATGTTACATGGTTTATGGTACTCAAAAACAATCTTCCAAGGTTTGTGTAATCTCCAAGATCATAAAGTCATATCCATCAGATGCAACATACAATTTTCCAGTGGCATATGAAACAATATGAACCTACCAGACAGCACCTTCCCCATACACACCAAACCTTACAGTCTTCATCATACACATTGTTAGGGTTCCAAACACCTAAATATCAGCATGAAGGTCCACTCACAACATGTGTTACTACCAAGTGCCAATAGTGTTTTAGCCTTTGCCAAGATTCAGCTGTTCTATTTCATTGCCACTAACATGGAAGAGAAACCATTGCATCTTCATTTACAATTCTTTTGCCTTCACGGCTTCATAACATTATAAAATTTCATGGCATAGTCATGGTCATAACGTAGGCATAGGTATTGGAATATAAACAACCGTACATCTCTGCTGAGAGTATGCAATGTTTGGAGTGCAGAAATCCATAAAAAAAAATGTTCCAGTTACAATATGCTTCTTTACGTCTTTCTCTGTTAATGCTCATGTCTTACTTATCATTCATATTGCTTATGCCTTACAATTTAGAGCATTGTCCCCTGAATTCTCCGTAGGATTTAGAACAGTAAATATATTCTGCAATTCATTTATGGCTTATACCACTCACTGGTCAACAAGTCAGAACATTAAAACAAACCTTTGGTCAATCAAAGGTGATAAGAAAGGACTTGTGATGGCAAAAAAATTGCAGGTTCCATGCAAAAGAGTGCTCCATGTCATCCAGTCACATGGGCTCCCTGCATACAAATTCCCCAACCTTAAACACTCACAGAAAGGGCCATAAAGACATCCTGCAGGATGTCATAAAATGATATGCCTGAAAACCCAACATTGCAGATTTTGTGGTCTTCTTTGGGATTCTCCGATATGCCAACTTGTTTTGGCTTGTAAACTGACATGGGCTTGCTATAAAGTGGCCTTCTCACTTTTGCAAGTATCCTAGGAGAACCACCAACCCAGGTGCTACAAAAGTCTCTAACAGGAAAACTAAATGTCAGGGAACTAGGCAAACATTTTTCAAACCACAGAGGCCTAATTTAATATAACATTATGTTTACTGATACAATGTTACATACATTTATGCACATAACAGAAACTGAAATGCTTCTCTATAAAGATTATCAATTAAGTAATTCAATTCATTTAAATAATACTGCCTCAAAGTTCACACTACATCATCTCAGTGCCATTAAATGTCTCAGTAACCTAGCATATCTCAATCATTGCCACTATGATGTAATTAAAGAGAAGAAAGAAACCTAATCATCATCCATGACAACCTTATGAACAAAACTGTATTGATTGTAAAGAAATAATACCTGTGAACATAACAATATGTAACCTTGCAATGCATGCGTGTTATATAGGGGGCCACATTGAATGTCCTTTTCGAGAAAATCCAGCAAAGAATCATGGCTTCCTTGCTTGATCTCACTTGACGAATTGCAGCCAAGAGATTGATGTTCCTCAACAGTTTCAATGCATAATGATTTCTTGCGGAAGCAATCAAAAACTGGGAATATCTTTTCAGCAGTTAAACCTCTGTCTGTATCTTCACACTCCGAATTAGTTTCTGTTGCATCCAACTCTTGAGCACTGCTTTCCCATAACAATACACTTCCCTCCGAGCTTGTATCTCTATACAATGGTTGTGGTTTATCCATGTGTTTTGTTTTGGCATAACTCATACTTACCTGTTGATTTACGTTGGCTAAAAGCCTTTGAATAAGGGGAAATACTCCTCCCTGCAAAATATGAACCACATGTGAATGAAAAACAGTGCCAACTAGAAACATAAACTTTCAGGCTTTCAGGAATATTATACATTGCACAATAATACTTGAATCCTAACCTGCCAAAAGGAATAACATCCATCCACTAGTTTATTTGTACGGCCTTGAAATCCACCTTCTACTCTCCCCTGGCGAAATACAGCCCAATCCTGTAAAAACCATTATGGAGATTAGCTTAAGCTTCAAACAGTTAAAAACAAATGAAGACAAATATATAATGCAGACATTATCAGACAGCTTCTTGATTATTTTATTCTCTTGGAAGAATACTCAAATGGGATTGAAACTGTAAAACAAACAGATTTTAAAAGTTTTGTATAGCAGTTCAAAGCATAGTGGCAAAAATCTTTTGGGGAAAAACCAGCAAACTAAATGTATAAATATTTTTGAAAAAAATGGGATTCAAATGGGAAAAAATTGAATTTGAAAAAAAATTAAAAACTGTCAGAAAAAAAAGAAAAAACTACTTGTTTTTCAAAATTTAAAGGCATTTTCATAGCATAGATATAGAGAGAAAATAAAATAGAGAGTTTAGCCCATTAAATGTCTAAAATAGAGTGTTTCGCCCATGAATTGTCCAAATAAAAGTTTTCATACTAAATGATTATTTGGTAAGTTCTGTATGAAGTTGATAAAATTATTGTTAAGTTAACAATAAAACAGTTCACTGAATGATATACAAGTAAAGCTCATGTGCTGTTGTATGTTGTGAGTGGATCATAAAATGTTACTAACAACATGGTATTCCAAATTATTATTAATATCAAAAGAATATTCAATCATTGAATATTCTTTTGATATTAATAATAATTTGGAATACCATGTTGTTAGTAACATTTTATGATCCACTCACAACATACAACAGCACATGAGCTTTACTTGTATATCATGCAGTGTAGCATGTAAGCTTTCATACTAAATGATTATTTGGTAAGTTCTGTATGAAGTTGATAAAGTTATTGTTAAGTTAACAATAAAACAGTTCACTGAATGATATACAAGTAAAGCTCATGTGATGTTGTATGTTGTGAGTGGATCATAAAATGTTACTAACAACATGGTATTCCAAATTATTATTAATATCAAAAGAATATTCAATCATTGAAACTGCACTATCATAAAAAATTCTGAAAAGTAAGACCTCAAAACAACTACAATAACTATGTTTATATCCCAATAGGGTAAAAGGGAAAACACATTTTATCACTGCAAAATTTTCTAGTGGTAAACTTCAAAGAACATATCATCCAAATAAAAATGTAAGAATCAATAAAAGAGAAACCATTTCTCATAATAGGTAGACTTAAACGGGCATGAATTATGCAGTTTCAAAGATTCTAGGTATAAAACCAAATCACATTCAAAAGCTTTGCTATCAAACCAAACCTTCAAATTCAGTCAAAGTATTGACTCATATATAAGTAGAAGTAGAAGATAGACACAAAAAACATGTAGGATAGATATGCATAATATTATAGTAAGCATAAAAAATCTAAGAGACCAAGATTTTGATATCACAAAGATTAGACATATTGCTGCAATACTGGGTTACATATAAACACATGGCTGATGTTTATATGCAGCCAAGGGTTTTTGTACTACAACTTCAGGGAAAGATAAAATATTATGAAGACAAATGATCTACACATAACATTAACTCTTCATTTCTAGTAATGGGACTACATAAAAAAATGGAACTATAGCATTGTCATATTCATCAAGCAAAAGAACACTATGATAAGGAGCCTAAATTAGAATTACATTCAATCCATTTAGCCAAGAATATGGATTATTTCTTTTCAGGGAACAAACTTACAAGGTTATCACTAAAGAAAAAGATAGACCATCAAATGTCTTTTTGGACCAAATAACCAACCAAAAGAAAGATAAGTAGACACAAAATTAAACCATACTAAAGTAGAAATAAAATATTGTGTTCCACGTGGATGCGTCCCCTGCCCTAGAACCCCCGTTCCCGTCCCGGGTACAAAACTGGGACGCGGGGACGGGATTTCAACATCCCCTAACCGTTCCCTTTTCGGTCCCAAATAGGGGACGTTCTGGAAACCCCAAAAAGAGAAGGTTCTAAAATAGGGGACGGATTCGGGTACCGGGGGCAGTCGGGGGACAGCCCGACCATCCCCGGTACCCAAATCCGTCCCCTATTTCCCAGCTTTAAAAAAACGGCCGCAAGTCATAAAAAGTGCATTTTTATTTTATTTTTTTGGTTATGGGTGGGCCCCACGTGGACTCTAATATCAAATAAAAAATATTAAACCCTATTTTGGATGCTAAAAAGCCTAACTCTCTTTCATTTCTTCATTTCATTCATTCTTGCCAAGAAGAAGAAGAAAGAGAAGCAGCAAAAAAGCTTTCATTTTTGAGTTGCAAGAGTGTTTGGCATAAAATCTTCTTCATTCCAGGTATGTCTTTCTTGTTATGGCCATTTGTTTTCATTTCATTTTAGTTTTACATTTGTTTTGCATTGTACAACATACAAAGAAGGCATTTAGAGTGATTATTTTTTTCTTTTAAACTTGCAGCAGTGTTATACATTTCACAATGACAAGCAGCAGCAGTGAAAGTGAGGGAAGTGGTAGTAGTGATAGTGTTGAAGTGGAAATTGAACAAACTCAACCTCAAAGGAAAAAATGTAGTACTAGGGCAGCCATAGGGGGGTCTTCAACTTCTGCTAGTATGAATGTATCAGGGCCAGCATCCTCTTCCGCATTTGATTG
>MU224493.1:1405589-1443399 GCA_018584345.1 Thuja plicata
CTTGCACTATTGATTATGATATCATTTAGTATACCGACTGTTGTATTCAGATTAGTGTTAACGGTTGATTAAAGATATGAAAAGACATGGCATTATAGAGTCATGTCTCCTCAAAGAGACATGTCTCTGTAATGACATGTCTCATATATATAGTCATTGGTTGATTTATTAAGACAAGCATATACAACATTATTTGAAAGCAAGTCTCATCTATACAGCATGATATTGAATATTAAATATATTTATATATATCTGTTATTATATCGATAATAAATATATATGTATATATTATGATTAAATATATTACAAATATTGAGGTTATCTAAGAAAAATTAAAAGCCATATAAATCTGATCCAAAAATTAACAAAAACTTCCTCCATCAATTTAATTTAATTCCAATAGCATACAAAAGTGAAAGAGAATTATTTTGATAAAAGAAATACAATAAAAGATTGTCTTATTGTGTTGTGTGCTGGTGCGGGCATGTGTGTGCATGCATGTATGCATGTGTGTGTGTGTTTTCATCTAGTATGTATGTGTGTGCATTTGCATGTGTGTTTGCCCGGGTGTGTGTGTGCAAGTGTGGACACGTGTGCATATGTGTGAACATGTGCATTGTGCATGCATGAGGGCATGTGTATGTTTCCAAAACAACATTTTGTTGGTATCTAAATTTTTTTGTATGGGTGTGTGTGTGTTTTTGCATGTGCATGTGCACACACACATTCCAAAGAAAATTTTATAAAATTTTAATATTGAAAAAAATCAATGTTTGAAATAAACATCTCATAATCTGAAATAATCTCAATATTGGAAAAGAACCTTCTTAAAAGTCCTTATCTTTTATTGTCAAGATGTGATATGCATTTCAAATGTTCCCTTTCTGAAATAGGATTCAATAATAAATAATAATAATAAATTGTGATAATGCTCTCAGGATTCAACTGTGTAGTTTTCGAATTAAACTCATTGACCCATGTTTCATGACTAATTGTTCAAAAGAACCCATCTCTCATGAGAATGAAAGGAACACTTAGCACTCAATGCATCTAGGTGATGCTCACATAGGTGAAGCATTGGGCCTTCCCGGGAGGTCAACATCCTTTTACTACTCCAAATCAAGTGTGCTTAACCATGGAGTTTCCTCCAAGGTTAAGCCCACTTAGCTTGCAACCCCATTTGCAAAACCTTCAGCAAGTGTTGTGCCTTACGAACAATTCATTATAGAACCCCTTTAGCTCAACAATTGATAAGTGGGAGGAATTTTCCACACCAAATCAAATTGTGATATTCCTATCAGGATTCAACTGTGTAGCTTTTGAGTCAAACTCATTGACTCATGTTTCATGACTATAGTCAGCGTACAATGCCTATATTGTTATGTTTCATAATATTGGTTATTCGACAATGTTTTAATTGTCCATATTAAGTTGGTCGTCACTATCGGGTAGTTATATGTGTCAATTGGTTGATGGTTGTGTTCCTCTTGGCAACCGTCGAGTCCTTTAAATATGTTGTGTACTGCCACGAAAGGTAGTATGGTATACTCGGATGAATTGTAATCCTTGGCCAACAATCTCAAATCTTCTCTGTAATGAATTCATGAGCGAATAAAAATATATTTTACTCTTATATCTGGTACGCACTGACATCTTTATTATTATTTCATGTTTGTAATTTACCAAGTACAATAGTAAACATTTGGTGTTGTTGCCTTAAAAAAAATCAGGTCAGAGTTGTGTGATTCATGCCCTTAAATCTCAAAAAAGGTAAGACGAGGCCAAAAGGTGGTCAAGACGAAACGATCAAGCAATCTTTAAGGATTGTAGAAAAAACAGAACGAAGGAGAAGATTACGAGAAACATTTTAGGAAAATCCAATCGAATGATTCCCAAGTTGGAGCCATTCTGTACAGTCAACATCAGCTAAGTATGAAGAAGGAAATCTTGAACTAACAAACATATTCCACCGCATTGAGAATCTATCCATCTCAAGAAAACCCAAATTTGGAGGATCCAAACCAAAGACCATCAGACTGAGGAAGTATAGGAACTAGTCAGAGCTTGAAAGTACCCGAGGTGTTGGGAACACTGAAGGTGGATGTGTATAGGATGCTGGCTTGGCCAAGAGTGCAAGTAAAGCACCAGAATGTAGTTGTCGGAACAATCCACCCAAGTCTGACGCACAAGGGAGCAAACAAGTGACAAAGATGGTGACTCCTCCGACAAGTCCAAATGTGGATCGGTAGAAACTGTCAAAATTCATAGGGAATGTGTCAAAAGATCCTACAAGGCGCTGCACGAGATGCAAGACTATCTAGGTAGGGAGCGGTCAAGAGGACAAGGACTATTGGCTGAGAGCATTTCCAACAATTTTATGGGGTTCAGTCATTGATTGGTTCACATAATTGGACGCTTTGTAGAGGTTGGAATAGTCCATCCAAGTCTAATGCACAAGGGAGCAAGCAAGTGTGAAAGATGGTGACTGCAACGACTCCGAATGTGGATCGGCATAAACTGTTGAAGTTCACGGGGAATGGGTCAAAAGATCCTACTAGGCACCGCACAATGTGCCAGACTATCTAGGTAGCAAGCAGTCAAGAGGACAAGGACTATTGGCTGAGAGCGTTTCCAACAACGCTATGGGGTACAGTCATTGACTGGTTCACACAATTGGACGCTTCATTCATAGTCTCCTGGGACGCGTTGAAGAAGGCATTTGATACTGAGTTTAAACTGCTATGCGACGACAATGAGATCGTCATTGAAATTTACAACACCAAACAAGGGAAACATGAAAATCTACGAGCTTACAATCGTAGGCTCAAGAAATTGTTGGTAAAATTGGAGAACCGACTGGCGAATGGATTGAAGAAGAGTGGGTTTATCAAGGGATTGATCCCTTTGCTGAAAAAGAAATTAAGGTGCTACCTCCATCCTCGTATGTCGATGCCTACAATCAAGCAATGGACATCACGAGTGGAAACAAGAAATCCTCCCAAGGCAAGAGGAAAACGGATGATGACAAGATCATCAAGGGTAGTAGCGATGATGAATTGACAACAATATAGGCCCTATGACAGGATATGATGAGAATGATGAGGGAATTGAAGGCCGAGAAAGGTACCAATAAAGAAAGTAATGAATAATGGTGTACTAAGTGCAAAATTGAGGTGCACACGAAAGGTGATTGACCTAAAATGATTTTTGAGAGATTTTCCAAGTAATGGGTCGTTGAATAAAGCAATCTCCATATAATTTGAAGACTACAAGTATGCACGTACCCTTCACACAAGGAGAGTCCACGTTGTTGAAACCATAGAATGTATTGCCAAGCGATCATGGAAATAAACAAGAAGGGTGGAATCAAATACACTACGATTCCAAAGGACATCCTATCAAATAGGGCCAACACTGTAGCGAATGGAGACACTTTGCAAGAGACTGCCAGAATGAGAAAGACAACATACAATTATCGTGCAAATGGTGTGGACAAGATGACCATGAAGACACCAACTATCTGAAGCAAAAGGGTATTAATATGTTGGATGTGGAGGAACAACACAAATCAGATCTCACAATCATGAGAGCACAACCAAAGAAGACAGTGTACCCAGATCCTCATACAAAGAAGGAACAACTTCGAGAAGCCAAAGCACAACTAGAACAAGTAATAGCAAAGGAACGAATAGCCTCCAATGGAACTACAAGTACATCAATGCAAAAGTAGTCAGAGAAGAACATAGTTCGGCAAGTTCTACAGAAAACCATACCCATCAAGATGGTAGACCTTCAAACTATGCCGCAACTGAGAATGGCAATTTACCAACACAGTCGGTGATGACATACTCAGCCAAAACCAATGTAAGCCACAAGGGGAACCAACAGTGAAGTCACCACCAAAGCCAACCAGGCAACTAACCCTATGTTGTTGATGGTGAGCATCGGAAGGAAGACAATCTTTGTCGAGATGGAAATAATTGGGAGAAAGCTAACAAATACCATTGTTGATGGAGGCTTGGGAGCCAATGAGATGCCGAAGGAAACCTAGAAGTGCCTAAGGAAGCCAACACTCTAACCACCAACCTTCAACTTGGTAGATCCCGACCAACATGGCATTAAGTCATTGGGGACATTGATGCAACAAAAGGTAACATTTGGAACACAGTGCTTTTTTTTGGAATTCGTAACTATCCCATTGGAAATAAAGGCGTATGACGCACTTCTTGGGAGAGGCTGGTTGATTGATGCCAAGGTGAATCACAATCGGAAGCGAAACAAACTCTCGATCGAGAGTAAAGAGAGGAAGTACATCATCAATCTGAGAAACTAGGGAGTGAGTGAGTAGTTAGCATCCTTCAAATCATAGTTAGAAGATAAAGAGTTGAGAATGGACGAAAGAAGGAAAGACATGGAACCAAATGACAAAGGGGCGCTCAAGTTGGAAGATTGTTCTAAAGATGAGATGAGTTCCTTGAATGGACTATTCCACTAGCAAATGGAGTATGACATACTCTCGCCAACCTCTAATTTTCTTGAAGCTACAATTCTTGGTGAAAAGAAACCGAAGAGCGTGTAAAGTTATGGACGATACATCTGACAATACGAAGATGGAAAATGGAAAGAAAAAAATAATGAAGACTATGTAGAGGTCATTGTTTAATTAACACTATCGACAAATTTGTAAATCCCACTCTCGACGAGGGCATGTTTGTTTTTGGCAGAAAAAGTGGAAGGCAGCTTTGGCAAGATTTTACCTCCTCAGGCACTTGATTGTACAAAGCGGAAAGAATGTAACCATTTTCGCATCACTCACAAGTTGAAGAAAACACCCTGAATGAATTCCACAGCTCATACGGAAACAATTTACTTCCTTTGGTGTACAGTCTCAATGAGCCACATACTGTACGACGCATTCAATACAGCAATTAGGGGTCTACTATTTAGAACACCATTCTTACTTAAGGCACTTGTACCACACCTCTCCGATGAGCAATCCTTGGTCCCCAGTATGATGTCTTGGTCTCTACCCTGTACAGTAGCTCGTGAGACCTCATATATGGCTTTTGTGTTCCATTATTGCATCATCTCCATCTTCATTTTCCAATTCAGCAACAAACTAACACCATACAACAATTTCATTGTTTGCGTATGTCAGTTCATCCTGTACTGACTGAATATCTTTTTGTATGACTCCACAAGTTGCATAATGACTCACAATACATCATCATTACACCGTACGACATCATTACACAATACAATTTGCCAAGATCTTGTCATACGGCACAAGTTGCACCTAGTACGGCAACATTTGATCTATTGGACCGTATGGAAGCTTCACAAAAGATCCCTTCAAACTATACGGATGTGACAGAGATCCCTCCATACTGTATGTCTATGGAGCACAACAAAGCTCCACACAATATGGGTACCTGTTTTGTGGAGTACCGTACGATGTATGGTACATATTCCTAGCTTGTGGTTTGACAATGTACAAGTATGTGGTTTGTGGCATTTCATATATCTTCAAGCTCAATTCGTACATTGTCTCAATTGCATCTTATGGATACTCATTTATTTTGTACAACAATAGGTGGTAGGATTGGTACCATTATCTTATGCAAGTTCCTTACAACAACTTCCAGTATTGCAATCAGCTTTTAAGTGGAGTACAAATTGATCAGAACTTTGAAATCATACATTGGTTAAACACTGCAAAATCTCTATTTTTGAGCTTTATTAGTATTGTTTTTGGCATCTTAAAAATTCAAGAAAATGATGCATGTCATGGAGTTGCAAATGGGGTTGGAAGCTAGGTGGGCTTAACCTTGGAGGAAACTCCATGGTTAAGCGCGCTTGAGTTGGAGTAGTCCTAGCATGGGTGACCTCCTTGGAAGGCCCAATGCTTCACCCCTGTGAGCATCACCTAGATGCAACAAGTGCTAAGTGTTCCATTCATTCTCATGAGAGATGGGCTCTTCTTAACCACTAGTCATGAAAAATGGGGAAATGAGTTTAACACAAAAACTACACATTTGAATCGTGATAGCAATATCATAATTTGACTTGCTGTGGAAAATACCTCCTACTTATCAATTAGTGAACTAAAGGGGTCTATAATGAATAGTTCATTAGGCACAACACTTGCTAAGGTTTTGCAAATGGGGTTGCAATCTAAGTGGGTTTAACCCTGGTAAAAACTCCATAGTTAAGTGTATTTGAGTAGGAGCAGTACTGGGATGGGTGACCTCCTGGGAAGGCCCAATGCTTCACCTCTATGAGCATCACCTAGATGCCATCCATTCTCATGAGAGATGGATTCTTGTGATCCACTAGTCACAAAACATGGGTCAATGAGTTTGACTCAAAAACTACACAGTTGAATCTTGATAGCAATATCACAAATTGACTTGCTCTGGAAAATACCTCCTACTTATCAATTGGTGAGCTAAAGGGACTATGTAATGAATGGTTCATAAGGCACGACACATGCTGAAGGATTTGCAAATGGGGTTGCAAACTAAGTGGGCTTAACCTTGGAGGATACTTCATGGTTAAGCACGCTTGAGTTGTAGTACTCGGATGTGCTACCTATCAGGAAAGGCCAATGCTTCACCTCTATGACCATCACCTAGATGCAATGAGTGCTAAGTGTTCCATTCATTCTCATGAGAGATGGGTTCTTGTGAACCACTAGTCATGAAAAATGGGTCAATGAGTTTGACTCAAAAACTACACGATTGAATCCTAATAGCAATATAACAATTTGACTTTCTATGGTAAATACTTCCTACTTGTCAATTGGTGAGCTAGAGGGGCTCTATAAGTAATGGTTCATGAAAGTAATGGTTCATGAGGCACAACACTTGTTGAAGGTTTTGCAAATGGGTTTGCAAGCTAAGTGCACTTAACCTTGGAGGAAACTCCATGTTTAAGCGCGCTTGAGTTGTAGTACTAGCATGGGTGACCTCCCTGGAAGGCCCAATGCTTCACCCTATGAGCACCACCTAGATGCAACAAGTGCTAAGTGTTCCATTAATTCTCATGAGAGATGGGTTCTTCTGAACCACTAGTCACGAAAAAATGGGGCAATGAGTTTAACACAAAAACTACACATTTGAATCCTAATAGCAATATCACAATTTGACTTGTGGAAAATACCTCCTTATCAATTGGTGAGCTAAAGGGGATCTATAATGAATAGTTCAGAAGGCACAACACTTGCTAAAGGTTTTGCAAATGGAGTTGCAAGCTACGTGGGCTTAACCTTGGTAGAAACTCCATACCTAAGTACGTTTGAGTTGGAGCAGTACTGGGATGGGTGACCTCCGGGGAAGGCCTAATGCTTTACGTCTATGAGCATCACCTATATGCCATTCATTCTAATGAGAGATAGATTCTTGTGATCTACTAGCACATGAAACATGGGTCGATGAGTTTGACTCAAAAGCTACACAGTTGAATCCTGATAGCTATATCACAATTTGACTTGCTCAGGAAAATAAATCCTACTTATCAATTGGTGAGCTAAAGGGACTCTATAATGAATGGTTCATAAGGCACGACACATGCTGAAGGATTTGCAAATGGGGTTGCAAACGAAGTGGACTTAACCTTGGAGGATATTTCATGGTTAAGCACGCTTGAGTTGTAGTACTCGGATGTGCGACCTCTCAGGAAAGGCCAATGCTTCACCTCTATGAGCATCACCTAGATGCAATGAATGCTAACTGCTAAGTGTTCCATTCATTCTCATGAGAGATGGGTTCTTGTGAACCACTAGTCATGAAACATGGGTCAATGAGTTTGACTCAAAAACTACATAGTTGAATCCTAATAGCAATATAACAATTTGACTGTCTATAAAAAATACCTCCTACTTATCAATTGGTGAGCTAGAGGGGCTCTATAATTAATAGTTTATAGGGCACAACACTTGCTAAAGGTTTTGCAAATGGGGTTACAAGCTAAGTGTGCTTAACCTTGGAGGAAACTCCAAGGTTAAGCATTCTTGAGTTGGAGTTGTACTGAATGGTTGGCCTCCCGAGAAGGCCCAATGCTTCGCCTCTGTGAGCAACACCTAGATGCAATCAAAGTTGTGTTCCATTCATTCTTGTGGGCGGTGGGTTCTTGTGAACCACTAGTCATGAAGCATCGATCAATGGGTTTCACTCAAAAACTACATAGTTGAATCCTAACAGCAATATAACAATTTGACTTGCTGTGGAAAATACCTCCTACTTATCAATAACAATAAAATATAAATATAAACATAAATAAATAGATGAATAATAAGAAAATATAATTACAAGACAATTAAGTTAATGAAAAGTCAAGAGATACATAATGAAGAGTTGTAACCCCATCAACATAAGATATAAAAGTGAGGAGAGTTCATTTGAAAGGGGATATAGAGAGGACGGAAGAAAGAGGAGAGGATAGGAATTGAAGGACTAATGGAAGAAGAAAGGAATGTGAAGAAAATAAGGAAGTGACTCTTTCAAAGGGCAGCAATGATGAAGGGTTGTAACTCTTTCAAAGGATTGTAATTATGAAGGTTTGTGTCTCTTTGAAAGGGTTGTAATTATGAAGGGTTGTGACTCTTCCAAAGAGGGATAGTTACTAAGGGTTGTGACACTTCCAAAGGGAGATAATTATGAAGGGTTGTCTCTTTCAAAGGGTGGTAATTGTGAAAGGTTGTGACCATTGCAAAGGGGCAAACATGATGAAGAGGTGCGACTCTCCCCCACGTTGGAAGATATAAAAGGGGTAAGATTTCATTTGAGGACATCCAAGGGAGAGCAATTTGGGGAATAATATATTATTCTTAAAGATAACAATGAATAATGGTGACTTAATCCTTATGAAAGGTAGTCACCATTCCACCAATAAAGTATAAAGGAGTATTCATTCCAAGCATTGAAAGGGATACATTGTGTTGTCAAACAAGGAATAAATAATCAGTACTCAACCGGCAATTGGTACTCATTAAAGCGCAGATCAAAGTATAAGGTATGAAATTTGAACAGATCATCTAATAATTAATACATTCAGCAATTCCTTGCATTAGAAAATATAATAATCCAGGATTATCTAAGCAATCAGCACAAAGAGTACACAAAAGGACTAAGATCAATTCATAGAGATTGATTAGCATTTACATACAAGAAATTATCTTCAGATCGGAAAGCTGATATTATATCAAATCGGTCATCTTCAGCATCCTTCCTTCTTCCAAGTAATTGTGGTATAATTATATCCTAAGTCACAAGGTTCACCGAATTTTCGGTTTCAGGTTCGAAATTCGGGGATCTATAAAAAAATTAAAAAATTCGTATAAATTCACCTAAAATTTTTATGGCAAAAAAGGCTGGACTCTGCAGTGCGGTGTATGCCATGGTATTCGATAACGAACCCTATATAAGTCAGCGTTCATGATATGCCAGAAGAAAAACATTTACTAGGTCAACTTCATTGCTTCAAATCAAACTCATTGCTTTGCCTCCGCTCAAAATCTGAATGTTTGGAACCCGAACTCTCCATCTCTTAGAGATTTATGTCATTTGCGAGCCCCGGCATCTATCTATGGGAATTGAACCCATTCAGGTGAAGTAGTCCTCACGTTCTGCAGGTTCTCCCATTCACCTCAAAATATTGAAGAGGGTCATGAACCTGAGATTCAAAGGGAGACTCGTGAAATAATGGAAAATGAAGATCAAAGTGAATCCATGGATCCTGCTAATGAACCTAGAAACACTAATGTGAATCTGAAGAGACCACTTGGGGCAAGGAAAATGATTCAAGATGCTGAAAAGTTTGCAGCACCAAAAGGAACCTTCAGGGAAAGCAAAAGACCTCACAGATACTCCAGTTATGTTGCCTTGATGAGTGAGATCATCAAATCAGAACCTTCCAGTGTTGAAGAAGCCATCAAACTTCAAGTTTGGAAAGATGCTATGACAAAAGAGTACCAATCTATTATTAAGAATGGTGTTTGGGACATTGTACCTAGGCCAAAAGGGAAATCAGTGGTTTCATCAAAATGGCTCTTAAAAATCAAGCATGTTGCAGATGGCAGTATTGAAAAATACAAAGCACGGTTTGTTGCCAGAGGTTTCTCTCAAAAGGAAGGGATTGATTATGAAGAAACATTTGCACCAGTTGCTAGATATACTTCTATCAAGGCTGTAATTGCCATTGCTGCATCTAAAGGATGTAAGATGCACTAGATGGATGTAAAGACTGCTTTCCTGAATGGAATAATAGAAGTATACCTGGAGCAACCTGAAGGATTTGTTATACATGAAAATGGTTCACATGTTTGGCCCCTCGAGCCTGGTATGAAAGGATAGATCAGTATCTTTTGGGCTTGAACTTCTCCAAGAATGATGCAGATTCGAATCTATACTTCAAGGTAATTAATGGTGAAATGTTGATTCTTATTCTATATATTGATGACATTGATTACAAGAGAAGATACATTGATTACAAGAGAAGATCACCTAATTACCAAATGTAAGCAAGATCTAGCATCAAAGTTTGACATGAAGTTGGGCCCTTCACATTATTTCCTCAGTTGAGAAGTTTGACAACGAGCTGATGGTATCACTCTGAATCAAGGAAAGTACACTATTGACATTCTGAAAAGGTTTGGTGTAATGTCCCCGTTTTTATGCGTGTTGGAGTTATGAGGGATTAGCCTATATTTGTGACCCTCATAGGCTAATCAAGATGATAGAGGGGGGCGTTTGGCAAAGTCAATGGTCAATTTCTACTCTAGAGGTCTATGATACCAGAATTGCTCTTCGTTTGAGTCAGATTGACACACGTATTATTTATAGTAAGTGTTTATCTTGGGATAGTCGTGATTTCTACTTTTAGCAGGGCGCCTGAGCAATGGTATCAGTTGGAGTTGTGGAAACATTTGCAGAGCTTTCATTTTCAAGGACTTACTATTTATAGTAAGTCTATTTTTGGCAGTGTTTATTTGGGGCAAGGTGGTGATAGGCCTAGCAGAGCATTTGCACTTGACTTGGGGAGTTTATTGTTGTGGTGACCATAATTAATTAAGTTCACTTAATTAATTATTATATGAGCTTTATTTTATAAAGTCAAGACATTAATTAATCATAATTACTTTATATTTAATGCTTTGTCATTAAAAAGGAGGGGGAATATAATGGAGTATTATATTTCAAAAGAGATATGCAAGTATTCAAATGTTTAAAAGGCATACTGCATTTAAGTTATGAAGAGTGTGTTGAAGAAGCTAGGGTTCGATTTCTCTTTGGGGATTATAAAAGACATTTAAGAGAAAATCGAAATTATTCTATTCATTCTTTCTTGACATTTTTATGAAGAAAATTGTGAGTTTCGAATGGAGACTATGAGGGTTTGTTCCAACAGTTGAAGAATTGTAAATTCTTCTCTTCTTTAGACACTTTGAGTGGGTTCTCCTTTGCCTGCGAATTGTGTGAAGTATTTAATCAGCTCTGCGGTTTCTTTGAAGACAATTGTTTGGGGTTTTAGCGCCATGAAAGAAGTCACATTCAAGAATTATTAAGACGCCACTTCTTGGTGATTGTTTTGGTCATTTGTTGGACGTGGGGCATCTTCTATAACAGCCACTACCTTTCATAGCAGTTGCGGCCAGCATTGAAGCTGCTGGAAACAATGACAGCCGTCATCTTTCCTTACTTACGGCCAGTATGGTAGCCGTTGGAAGATATCACAGGTTACTCTTATAATCAATTTGCTTGTATTGGTTATGTATTAATTTTTATCTGCATTTGATGGTTACGATTTCAAATTCAATGAGAATATACAGTTACTTGGCATGATGATTGTTTTGCATAAGGAGTTTAAATAATTGTTTAGCAATTTGGAGTCTTCTTAATTTTGAAAACTCCAAGCAAATTTCATATATTATCACAATTCAAAACAAATACATCTTTTGCAAGTAAATTCCATGACAGAGCCAGGCAAGCTCTCTACATTTGGAATGATGGAGTGTAAACCCATGGCTACACCCATGGAAGCAAACCTGCATAAGTTAAAGGAAGCAGCAGTAGACTCAAAATTTGCAAATCCCACTCTTTACAGGCAGATAATTGGGTCCTCGATGTATTTGGTCAACACTAGACCAGACATTTGTTATGCAGTAAATGCACTCAGTCAATTTATGTGTGAACCAAAGCAGATACATCTGCTTACAGCAAAGCACATTTTGAGATACCTGCGTGGCACTATTGGATATGGTCTTAAATACAATAATGTAGACCTAGATCTACATGGATACACTGATTCAGATTGGGTTGGAAGTGTAGTCGATAGGAACAACACATCAAGATGTTGCTTCGGTTAAGGATCAGAGATGATCTCCTGGATTAGTAGGAAACAATCCTCAGTTGCACAGAGTTCCACAGAAGTTGAGTACATTGCAGCCTCCATGGGAGCTAGAGAAGCGATATGGCTTAGGATACTTCTTGTAGGATTGTTTAGTTAACCCTTGGATCCTACTATCATCCATTGAGATAACCAGAGTTGTATAAAGCTTTCTTTGAATCCAGTGTTTCATGACAGATCAAAGCATATAGAGATTCCTTATCACTATGTTAGAGACATGGTAGAAAGGAATGTGATTCAGTTGAAATATGTGAGTACAAGTGAACAGACAGCAAACATTCTCACCAAACATCTCTCCAAGACAAAGGTTGAATACTTTCGGGCTAAACTTGGTATAGTTGAAAATGTAACTTAATTTGAGATTGAGTCTAAATTATTTAATTCATTGTACTAATATTTCTAAAGATGTTTAATGTGTAAACTTTTTTATTGTCATGTGTGTGACTCCATGACTGCATGGGCCCCTGTGAACATCTTTGAAAGGTGACGACTTTTCAATGATGAACACTTGCATTAGGTTGATATTGTAAGGTGACGACTTTACAATAATTGACTCCATTATCATGATCGATATCATGAGACTTGATATCCATGGACATGTCATGATAGTTAATATCTCTTAAGACATTATGGTGGATATCATGAGACTTGGTATAAATGGATAAACCATAATGTTACCACTGAGATATTCATGGTGGATATTGTGTGACTTGATATTCGTGGAAATGCCATGATCTGATATCCTTATGGTAGGTATCATGTGATGTGATGCCAGTGCACATACCATAGTTATGGATATATCTTTGGGAGTCATGGTGAATATCATGTGACTTGATATTCGTGGACATGCCACCACTCCAGATATCATGGTGAGGTGATATCTTTCTCCTACACAATAAACGGATCTATTGTGTTTCTGGGATAGAATTAATCCTCCCTAGCTAAGAGGGAGTGTCAATGATATGTAGCTTCAGTAAGATTACTCTAATCGATGAAATCAAATGCATAAGTGGCCTATCGGCCTTGAGCATTTTATATCTATCCTTTACAAGTATATTGATCTGGTTATTTGCTTTGATTATAATAATCACAATTAATTGAGCATGATTATAAGTGATTATATTTAATATATATTTATATATACATGATCATGTATATATATTTATATATACTTTTAATATATTCATGATAATGTTTAAATAATATAAATCATGCTAATATTGATAATGATTATCGATGTTGATTATATATATATGCCACAGCAAACTACTGATCGCAAATACTAATTATCACTGAGTATTATCAATGTAAAACGACATTGTTAAGAGGCCGAACTCATGCGATATGAGAACATGTCTCACGTAGAGACATGTCTCTACGTGGAACATGTTTCACGTAGAGGCATGCCTCTACGGGAGACATGTCTCCCAATACTTATACATATGAAGTGATCGGGGATACTTGTAAGATACAGAAAACATTAAGTGCAGAGCAAGTATCATCGACAGTATATTAGATCGATAATATACAGTTCGATATTATATCAGATCGATAGTATAATTAGATCAATATTAATATTAGATTGATAATAAATAAAGATATTGATATCAGATCTAATATATAAAGAGTTCAATATTAATATCAGAATATCAATACAAGAAGATTGGTATTAATATAGAGATTATTTCAATATCAGACTTTGAGATTAGAAGATATCGATATTAAATATATATTGATATATATATCTCATCAACAATATTATCATAGAGTGAATTGATTAAAGAACTATATCATTGTTAAAATTAAAAAATACCTATTACTTGAATCTGATCAAAAACTTTAGCAATTATAAATTTGTTGCCGTCATTGGAGCTCTACAAAGTGCAGACCATTTGTTTCAACTGACCATCATTGTTTGTTGCTGCCTTGCCCAACCCTCCCATCACTATGCAAAGAACTAGGGTAGGCCGTTGGACATTTTCAATTTAATATGTAGTTTTTTTTTTAGGTTTTGTGTTTTGTTTTTCTATGTTTTAAGATTTCATTTAAATTTATGTTATTTTTATTTACTTATTAATATTAAAAATATTTACGTTAATTTATAATTTATAAAGTTTAGTTATTATTTATAAATTTTCATATATATTAGTAATTAATTTTTATTAAAATATTAATATTTGGTATATTTTATTTATACTTGTTTATATTTTATATATTTAGTATATTTTTATAAATGTTTTTTCTGGTTTATATTTTATAAATGTGATATCTTTTTAATATTTTATGATGATTTCAAGTCTATTTTGCAATGTTAATCTATTTTGATAATTTATTGGATATACTTAGATTTTAAAAAAATTATGAGGCGTCTTTAATGTCGAATTTTTTTTGAAATTTTTGCCCTTGTCGAACTTCATCCGAATTTCATAGTTGCCAAACTCGAACTCGAACCTTGTGACTTAGATTATATCTATGTGCAAGGAATAGTAGATGATGCTTAAATGAATGCTCATAGTAGAATATAGGATGTCCTTGATTGTCTACAACCCATCTCATAGGAAGGGCCTGAGATGAAAGAGAAGTGTGGCAAGGGGCTCATAAGAAGGCTGTCCTAGTAGGACATTTGTGGCCTAGAACAAAGAGGGCACTTACAAAGTCAAGTAACCCCTTGCAACCTCTGCCCAACTCCACAAGATGGAGATAGAGAAAAGTTATGCATACTGTTTGAAACCCACATTGCAAGGAAGTGGGCCTGAGGTGTAAGAGAAGGGTGGTGATGGTCTCGTAAGAAAACCATCCTAGTAGGACCGTTGCAACCCCTTACAACCTCTATCCAACTCCACAAGATGGCAATTGTTTGTAGATGGCTTGGTGTAAGAAAGGCTTCAGGTGGACCCATCATGTCTCTTGCCCCTAATATGTTTATAACTTTATACTCTGATTATAATGCAGCTTCGCTAACCCTAATGATTGATTATATAAAAATATGTATGTATATCACATATGTCTTTCATGTGGTGACCAAATCCAGGATCAGATTATAGAGGAAAGCTTATTCAGTAAAATGTAGCCCTGACCCTAATTTGTTCCAATTGTGATTTTAGGGCAAATTAGGAAGGGCACATTATAGCATTTAAATGTTTTTCTGAGCTTCATGTTAAAAGCTAAAAATAAGCTGATGTTGACAAGGTTTTACATATCATATTCTTGGTTCTCCATCTGATATTTATCGAGAAAATAGATCAATGATTTCAACAAAGCATATACTTCGATTATTTTTTAAATGCACGATTAAGAATGTTGCATACAATTATGCTTTAGAAAATTATGATTTAAGAAAAACTCAGTATATCATTATCGAAGTACTTATGAAAGAACAATTATCATGTACTAACCTCACGATATAATTTGCCAGATTGTGCATCAAAGCAGGAACTAAGATGCCAAGTATTTTTGCAATCTGAACCAACAAGGTTGAAAGAAAGAAATTATATTTATGTTCACAGGCTACAAACACAAGTATAGCCATCTCTGAAAGCAAAACAAAGAAGTGCTTGAAGAAACCCTCATACCAAAGTAATGTAAAGTCTAGCTGTAACTGTTCATTTCATGAAAAATGGCTAAACAAAACTAAGAAAAGATGGAAGAATGGTTGTTGTATCATAACCAAATGAGAGAAAGAAAATTAAGGTGAAGAGAAGATAAACAGGAACATCCACATCTTTCATTTGCTTTTTCATTTTCATTTTTAACTAGAATGTAATTCATATGAGTTGTGTGGCTCGTATCTCATTTTATAAATTTAATCAGATTACATATTTCCATCTGTGCTCACTTACACTATCAGAATAAAAATGCAACAGATGGTTTGTGAATATCAATCTCAACTACTTTGCATCTCATTGAGCATAACAACTTTGTATAAAATTTATCAACTTAAATAACTTTCAACATGACTAATGTCAGATATCTGTATTAATTTATAATGTGATGAGCTCAATGACTGAATGCTGCAGCTAATTGTACTACTATGTAGTATACATGAGAAACACTAATGCCAGGGCTGTACAAATCAATCTCTCCTGAGAACTAATACTTGAATAGGTAGTGCATGTGTGCAAGTATACATATGCAATCATTCCATCAATGGTAGGAAACAGTAACCAGAACATAAACACATCATATTAATAGAAGACAAATTTCAAACAGTATTTTTTTAATTAAAATATCAAAACTCACAAATATAGCATATAAGGCTACAAAACATGCAACAGGCAATGAACACTGAAAGTTCCTAATAAAACTCTAGAAAGAAACACTGAAAAATTTATGAGATTAGCTTAGCTATAAATACAATGAAACTCGAGGGAATATTACACAATGAAAAAACTATGGCAAAACAAGTAAGCCCAAAACAGTGATGTAAGAATTTCCAACAATGGCATCAACCAAGAGCTCACCTAACATAGAAGGTAATGAAATAAGTTGGGAGGAAATTCCTTCTGACAGTGGCGTTGGATTCAGAGGTCTCCACTTCCTTTAACATAATGAATAAAGATCTCCTGAAATACCTTTGAAATTCTTCTGTTTCTTCATAAATAATGTATGTAAAAACAAATTGTTGAGACACATATTAAGATGTATGCTCATATTAGAGTTGCAATATCTTTGGGTTTTGCTCACAGATCTGCCAACACAAAACACGATAACAAAGAAGACATAATTTTTTTCTACCAAGGATCCAATGGTGCTCTTCAGTTCGACTATTTCCAGAAAAAATGGAAATGTTATGAGTTCTAGTAAGGAAAAGTAATCTGTTCAACAAGGCCTCCTATGGACAGCGTCTTACAATATGCACACCACAGGCTCTATACTACCAGTTTTATATGAACTAGTTTGTATGTGACTTAGCACACTTGGCACATAACCATGTGACTTAGCACACTTGGCACATAACCATGTGACTATGAATGCAGAACAGCTTACAAAGCCTCAACAAGGGAATAATTGCATATAATGGACAGCTGGTCCATTATTCTAACAGAATTTTTACCTATATCAAAATGTTGTTCACACAGGTAATAAATACACTGAGGCCGAAAATATTCATTTGTGTACAACAATCATTCCTTGAGCATCAAAAACACTCATGCATGACAGGAAAGGTCATTCAACTATCTGTTATAATAATATGCTACTTTATTTCTTATGTTTGTTTGGCAAACACGAGTAATGCATATCCATTAGTCTAATCTAATTTAATGTGGTCAGATCCATGAGTAATGTCCCCATTCTTGTACCTTCCTAAGCATCAGTTATTTTCAAAGGTTAGCCTACTATCAGTGATCCCTGTAGGCTAATGTGTTGATTAGGGGGCCCTTTGAGGGTGATTCAAGGTTATTGAGCTGAGCCTTTGTGTGTCTATTTCAGCACTCTCCATCTCAGTGCATCAATTTATTTGTGCTTTGCCTTCCAGAGGTCATTCAGACTCCGTTTATACACACATACTATTTTAAGTAAGTCACTTGGACGTTTGGGTCCATACTATTTATGGTATGTCGTCTAGATGGTCAGAGGACACCATTGGCAAGATCAGTTGTTGGTTTGATATTTGGCATTTAATGGAGTTTAATGATTTAATTTAATTAATTAAAGTCTAATCTAGCATTGGTTTTACTAAAATTAATTAAATCAAATATTTGTATGATTAAAGGGGATATAAGGGATCAAATGTGCATTTAATATATTAATGGCATAAAGCATTTAATTATTATGCCATATCGGCTGCCAACATATGGAGGTATAAGGATATTAAAGTGATTTTATATTAATGAAAAAATTATATGAGGGGGTCACTTTATTATTATTTCCCATATGCAGGCTAAATATTAAAATTTTAAAAGTTGGGAATTTAAATAGGGTTTCTGGAAACTTCACAAGAGGATTATAAAAGGAGATTTGAGGAAGTCATTTAATATACTTGGTTTTATTTAATTTCTCTTTAAGAAGCTTGAGACCTTTGGCTTTCATTTATGAGAAATCTGAGGACAGAAACCCTTGGAGTTTCTCAATTGTGTGGACGAAAACCCATTCAGCCTATTAGGTGGATTCATTCCAAAATTAACATTGACCTTATCGCAGGTATTTGGCATTGAGGAGCCGGAAATATCATTTGTTTGTAGGTCTACAGCTGCTAGGGTTTGTTATTCGTTGGTTTTAATAATTTTCCAGCTAGGGCAACTTGATTTGGACTGAGATTTGGAAACCATTGGAGGTGGAATAATATTTTTATCATTGCTGGAAGTTGAACAAGGTACAGCTAGGCGTTGAAGGATAGTGATTTACATCAAAACTTCTCAGGATTTTGTTGTTGTTATCAGTCATTATGGCCATCCTTTGAGGTAACCATACCATCTACAAGTTGTTAGACTTCCATCCTTGCTTCAGGTATGTGAGGATTCATTTTGATTTGTAATAAACCCCAAATCTGAAGTAATCAGTTTGCTGTTGTAACTTTATTAGACTTATATCAGACATGATTTGAGGCTAATTAAGTGGTCTTTAATTGAGAATTTGGTTGTTTATGTTTTATGCATATCTTGCTCTTTCATTTCTACATGTTCTCTCATCCTTTGGCATTCAAAACAAACATCATAAACAAAACAAGAACTCAGAAATCAGAAATCAGACCTTACATGCAAAGTGTTCGACAAAATGCCAAACATCCAAAATTGAAAAAAACAAATCAGATTGAGCAAAGCCTTCTTACACTGGTATCAGAGCTTGGATTTTGCCATCTTGTTGGAGAAAATCAGTGGATTGTATTTGCAGACAGCGAGTTAGTCCATTATGGGAAAGATGACAACATCATATGCATGTGTGTTAGAATGCTTATCAAAATTGGACCAAGCCCTTCAACAACAAGGACAGTTGTTGGCGAAATATAGCAAATATCTATCAACTAAAAAGAAAGCAAAGATTGATTCATCCAGTGCAAGGGTTCACAAAGACAAGTTAGAAGGCCACACCCACTAGTGAAGTCACGTGCATAAGTTGCCTCGTCTATAGAGACTTCAGTAAGCTGAGCAATTGTAGCATCTAAATCGACACATTTGGTACTCAGATTCCAATTCTTTGTCATACCCCCACTGCATTCAACTTTGTTATGCGACAAGAGACAAATTTTGGAGTTTAAAAAGACCAAATCCTCTATTTTTTCTTTTGCACTCGAATTCTGCTAAACCAAGTGGATGAACTATGTACTCCAATTCTGCTTGCTCAAGGAGCAACTTGCAACCTTTTGAATGTGCATACAACTTTTAGTATTTAATTTTAAATATACAAAACATTAATTATAAAATTATATTATCATAAAATATATATAGCATAATAGCAATGAATGAAAAACAAGAAAATAAAAAATAAAGAGAAACATGCTTAAAAGAGAACTTTAATTGCAAGAGGTCGTAAGTACATAAAGCCTTGACCATGTATGTACCACAAATCATGAGAATTTTTCTTGTATTTGTCTCAAAGAGAAGAAACATCATGATTACTTTAAGATATAAAGTAGCCAAACTCAATCAAGACAACACTTTGCATATCTTCAACTGGAAATATCCTATAAATGCAGCCTTGTAGTCAGTAGCAACATCTTCATCCATATATGGTGGTACCCACGGCAAGAAAAGTATCTATAATACTTTGGTGACAAAGCAAATGGTAAAAGTTGCATGGGGTGATCATCTTGTTCCAACAGTCAAGGATGATCTATTGCGCACTATTCAAAAATGTGTCCACTAGATCATGTTCATTAGCTTCCATTATCTTTCTTATTTTCTCAACCATGGAATTCAAGCCATCATAAATTTCACCCAAACATGCACAATCTATATCAGCATACCTAATCATGGTGATGGACTCAATGAAATCAAAACATATTCCACAAAAGCCCACCACTCATCGTTTAGGATTAATGCTTTTACTTTTGGGGCTCTTTTTGTGCTTGATTGCCTCCAGAAACTCCAAAGGTTGTAGACGACCATAGAACTCAATGCTCCTTGCAGCTTCACAACTCATCTTAAGATAATTGTGTGAGATGCAAATCATGTTTCAACAACCTTAAATGGTGTAAAACATACATGTCACATATCAATACTTGAAAAGTAAAATTAAAAACTATATTAAAAATAAAATTTAAATTACCTTCAACCATTCCAACTTGGAGAAGGTCCTCAAGATGCCTTATGAGATATGATTATTAACCAAAAACATTTGGATCTCATAACCCTCCATGTAGTTTATTTTGACCCACTCAACTAGTGTGTTAATCTATTGCAATATCAAATTGAGTGAGAGCACTGCACATGGTGTCCAAAAAAAAATAACCATATGTACCCCCCACTATAGAACCAGCTGCCCTACAATTATTAGCATTGTACTTTATGATTTAGACAAAAATTTCAAGGCCCGCTGCCATTTCCATAAATTCTATGAGGATATTGAGACAATGAAAGTTGCATCTTTCGCTTGCTCCTCACAATCCACTGCCTTCAAAAGCATTCCCCCTTCAGGGGATACTACTAAAACATTGACCAATACTCTCTTTTTGAAATCTTTCCATCCATCAGAACTAATGGCACATCTGTTTCAAGCCATGTATGTGTGATTTCCCTCAATGATGCCTCTATTGAAATTTTCTCCTTTACCAATTAGATTGGTTTGCAACTCTTCATACCCAGGACTAACATATTTAGAAGTTCTATTTAAAAGAACCATCACCATATTCCACCAATATGGTGATTTCACTGATGAGCACATAGTTATATTGAGGGCAGAGGGGGTGGGAGAGAGATGAATCAATATAACAAAAAAATTTACCTTTCTAAACTTAATACCATAAACATATCAATTGCACAATAACAATATTTAATCAACATCAATAATCATGCATATGAAAAGAACTCAATAACACACGATATTTACATAGAAACCCATATAGGAGAAAACCATGGCATAGTAATCCTCTCGTATAAATCCTTACAACTTTGTAGGCAACAATGTACTAGAGGCACCAACCCTCATTTAATTTGTCAGTACCAACCCACTAGAGGCACCAACCCCTCATTCAATTTGTGAGCACTAACCCACTAGAGGAGCCAACCCTTCATTCAATGTCTCTTCACAAATTCTGCTATGACTATGGTCACGAATCTGCAATCATTCTGATTGCAAATCTGCCGCACACTGGTTACAAATCTTGCTTCAGAACTCTTCTCAATTCTGCCATGAAATCTGTCATTTATTCTCTCCACTGTGCTTCATTACTGCATATACTCTTCTTACAATTTTCTCTTCATTTGCTAGTGTATTTGGTATGCTTGTTTGATCTACTCTCTCTTATTTCATCACTTCTCAAATGCCATTTATATCTCCAATGATCTCATAAATGGAGATGACTTTTGCCAAGAAAGATATATTTTACTTAATAATACATCTACTTCGTATTCATTTATTACACCCTTTTGTATCTTCTTATTCAAAAAAAATTACTCCACACACTTATCTCCACAAATCTCACTCGCATCTTATATCTTTATGTCTTCATGAAATGATGCATCTCTTGGAAAGGAGAGAACTATTGAATGGATGTGTCTTTTAGTTAACAAATCTGTCTTGAGGCATACATCTTCCTTACAAATCTGCCTTGACTATATATTTCCTTCTTTATGATATTCTCTTCTCCTCAAGGTCTGCTATAAGATAGTACACAAATCTGCTACAATATAGCCCATAAGTCTGCCACAATGCCTTCCTTTAAATTCACTCTAACACTCGTGACAATCCCTTCATAAAATCTGCAAAATGTATTCCTTAAGATCTGCTCCTCGCATGTTTGAATCTATTGGTGTATTGATGATATTGATGATATATTTCTGTTTGTCTTCCATACGCATCTCTCACTACAGTCTTCCATACACATCTCTCACTACTTCCACTTAATGTTCTCCACACACCACAGACTTAATTTATATCTTCATCCCTCTATTAAGAGAGGCATCTCTTAGAAAAGAGACAACTTTTTGAAAAGATATCACCCTTGTTAATAATCTTACCTTTTATAAAGTAATAGCTGCTCTTTAAACATTTCATTTATCTACAAATATTTATTGTAATATTTTTATATATTTTATTTTCATCACCCTACTTCACAAACTTCATGCAATTATTTCCAACTTTTTTCCTTCTCAAATCTGCATACTATATCCATAGATCTGATGTAGTGTATTTTATATTACATGTTCTACGCACCACTCACACCTTCTCCTTAATTCACTAACATTTTTTATATCTTCATATCCTAGTGAAAGGATGCATCTCTTGTAAGAGAAATAACCCTTATAAAACTCACCAACTTTTCATTATCCATCCTTTATCTTAACCAATACCATCTAAACTGTTGTTTGTTATCTTCAACATACCTTCAAACTATATTTCTGCCTCTGTGCCCTTTCACAGGATCTGTCCCTTTCAGGAGGATAATCGCTGCCTTTTATAACAAATGATTACCTTCTAATAAACATTAAACACAACCTTTCATAATATATATAATCACTTTAATTTACACTCACTGGATCTTATATATTTGCTACACCTTAATCAAAGTTAATCGCTGCTCCATCCATCTCATCTTAATTTATATCAGTATTGCATATAATCCAATATGACAAGGGGTCAACATGCATTCTTGAACAACCATTAACTTGTCTTTTTGGCCCCTTGATTTCATCTAAGATACTTTGGATAGCAAATGGTGACCTTTGGCCTTCAAATAAATTCATTCATATGACTTTGACATCAATGACTATATCCTCCATCTTGTCAATTCGTCTATTTACCTTTGATAACTATGATAACTTCTGAATCCTTTGGCATCAATGACAATGTTTCCAACACTAACGCAGTTAAAAGGAAGCTCATTGCCATAAATGCAATGAACAATACTCTAATATGCAGTCTCTCTCATTTCATTCTTGAAGGCATTTACCAATGGGCTTCTTTTATGTGACAATGAAACATTCTCTTCTCCAAAAGTTGGTGGTGTTCGCATGAAAGGATGTGGGCAGCCGGTTGTCATAAGCCACTAAGAGGTTTGTGCAAGTTTTTCTTGGCAAGAAGATGTACAAGCATCTTCGATCTATAATTTGTTATGCCAGCAATTTCTTGTTCTTAAAAATAAGCCAATATTCGATGATTTAGCCACCTTTTTTTCTTTAGACCAAGACGAACTTTTATTACCTAGAGAGGAATAAAACATAAGTGAGCTTTCACTTGAGACTACAAACCAAGTATTTTCATCACAAGTTTTAAATTTGATGCATCATCAACTCTTTAGCAACATATGACAATGATTGGAATACTTTCTAGTAGTGTGGGTTATCTTTGGCATTGTGTTCCATTTGGCAAAAAAAGTATAAGAGCTCATACACTTGAGTGAAAGCTCACTTGTGTGCTATTCCGCTCCAAGTGAAAGGGTTGTCAAAGAATTAAATATTGACTTAAATTAAAGAACAAGAGGATGCTTGTTGGAATTTTTGTCATTGATGTCAAAGGTTTGATTGAGCTTGCCAAGTTGTTGATTGTGCATTATGATCAAATTGAGTTGTTTGTCTTCTTGGTCGAGCTATCTACTTGCTTGCTTGGTTGAGGTGCTTGACATGCTTGCGCTGCTTGACGTGCTTGAGTTGCTTGACCCACTTGACCTGCTTGAGCTCTTTGCCTGTCTGGTTGAGCAGCTTGCCTGTGTGTCTAAGTTTCTTGGGTCTCAGCTTGAGCTGGCTGCTTGTCCACTTCATCAGCCAGCTTGTCTACTTCCATTTGAAACATCACGGTTTGAATTTTCAACTACACTGTGGCCTAAATTTAATATTTTTCTTATAGTTTCAGAAATGATAATTCGTGGAACATGGATTAATTTTTCACATGTGTTGAACGCTATTCATAGAATGCGTTATAAAACATTTGTTAAGGATGTCGAATATTCTTTTTTAAAGCTATAACGGCAAGGTTGTCAGTCAGCATTTGTGGAGTCTTGTGAGCATAAAGAATGGGTTCTATTTTAAGCTTTTGCATTGTGGGAGACTGAAGTATTAATTCCGACGGCTATAGTATTCTAAGAATACACCCGTAATCGCGTAGATTTTTGGTGTCTTATTATTACTAAGTGCTGTGCATTTCATTTATAAAAAAAAACAGATATTATGTTGACTGGGCTGCGTTAATATTCAAGACTGGGCGTTAATGATGAGCTGGGCGGTGTGAACATATACCGGGTGAACTATTTGAGGTTGTGCGTATTTATGAGAAATGGTAGTGGACATTCAGATGTTTCTGGGCATGTCTTTAGAGCCGTTTTGAATAAATTTTTCAGCTGTGCAATATCATTTCTACAGTTCCATGCGTTAATTATTCTGTCGTAAAAAGGTGTGGTGGTGAGTTTCAATATTTTAAAAAATGATTTCATTAAAAATCTTACCGCAGAAAACATGGTATAAGCAGATACTTTGGGTATGAATATATATATTCTGTGAGTATGAAGATGTGATGTATGTGATAAAAGAGTGGAGAACGTTATTTTTGAGTGACAAGTATGAGATTATTGAGGTGGTCTAGATACTGAGAAGAAAGTATATTTTGAACAGTCGTGTGTGAAGGAGCTTAGTCTAAGGAGAACTTGTTGAGGAGTTAAGAAAGTAAGATAATGCTTTCTATGCTGTGAATGTCTTTATGTTACAGACTCTTTGGATGGCTTCAGAATACAGGTTACAGCAGTGCATCTTAAATGGTTCTGTGCAGAGCATTTTAGATAAGTTTTATTGAATCTTGTTTTTAAGTCTGTACACATTCTGGAGTTGGTGCTTCAGAAGAACTGAGAGTTGGTGCTCACTTTTGTATTTCGGATTGGTGTCCATTTTTGTTAATGTAAGCTATTTGATGCCATGGTTTTTTACCCGAAAGGGTTTTCCATGTTTGTTCTCTTTATGCTTTATATGGTCTTATGTATTCATTGTTTTAAAAAGTTCTAAAATACTGATTCACCCTCCCCCCTGCCCCCCCTCCCTCAGTATTTCCTGTTTACTCTTCAATGCTGACATAGCAAGTAATAAATCAAACATCTTGCACATCCTCTTGCTAAGAAATTCCCGTGCAAGCCTCCTAGTAGCTTATCACAACCGCTGACCCACATCCTTTCATGCCAATTCCACCATCTTTTGGAGAAGAGAATGTGTCAGTTTTGCATAAAAGAGGCCCAATGGAAAAGGCCTTCAAAAATGAAGTGAGGGAGATGCAAAGAACATTATTCATTGTATTTATGGCAATGGGCTTCCTTTCAACCTCATTAGATCACCATATTTGCGGAATATGGTAACAGCCCTTTCCATTGAAAGTAATCAAGAATACATGGCTTGAAGTGAGTGTGTCCATCTATTTTGATGGATGGAAAGATTGCAAAAATAGACCATGGATCAATGTTATAGCCATGTCGCCTAAAGGGGCAATATTTCTGAAGGAAGTAGATTGTGAGGGGAAAAGCAAATTTCATTGCAAATTTCCTCATAGAATCCATTGAAATGGTGAGCCCTAAAAAATTTGTCCAAGTCAAATGAACAACACTAAATATTGTAGGGCGGCTAGTTCTATAGTGGAGGGTGCATATGGTCACATTTTTTGGACACCGTGTGTGACCCACTTACTCATTTTGATATTATAAATGTTGCGCACAAAAATTGAGTGAGTGAAACAAATCTACACGGAGGAAGAGGAGATCCAAATGTATCTTTTTGACTAATCATCATATGTCTCAAGGCATCTTCGGGACCCTCTCCAAATTGGATTTGTTGAATGTAATTAAAATTTTATATTTTAATATAATTTTTCATTGTTGAAATGTGACATGCATTTTTGTATACCATGTTACATTGCCTAAACTTGATTTGCACCTCACACAAATGTCTTAAGATGACTAGTGAAGGTGTGAGAGACATTAAGTTTTATGGTCATCAACAACCTTTGGAGTGCATTGAGGTAGTCAAGCATATTGCAAAAAGTAATAACACAGAATTATTACAAAGATTTTCGGTATCAACAAAGGAGCGAAAGACTCCTTGAATAAGCATTACAAATGCTTTATCCATAAAGGGTAAGATCGACAACTAAGAAAGCAAAGGATAAGAACAACAACAAAAACAATAAATAATATTCCTAACACCTTAAGTGACCATTACAAACCAATATTACAATATAACTTTAATATCCTCCCTTAATGGTCAATCTATTGACTACACCATGGTTATTCTAAAATTTTACAAATTTGTCAAGACTCAAGTACTTAGTAAGAATGTCCGTAGTTTGATCCTCAATTAGACAATACTGCAACATCACCAATCCATCTTCTACAAGTTGCCAGATGAAATGACAATGAAGCTCCACGTGTTTGGTACATTCATGGAAGACTACATTCTTGGCGTGCTTTAACACCCCTTGATTCTCACAAAACAAGGGTGAAGGCCCTAATTGAAACATTTTTATGTCTAAAAGAATCCATCAAAGCCATACAACCTCATATGCTACTTTGATTGTCCCTCAATACTCTGCTTCTTTCAAGGAGAGTTATTGTTTGTTTCTTCTTACTAGTCCATGTCACTACACTTGTACCAAGACTAAAACATATCTAGAATTGGATTCCCTGTCATCAGCAAAACCTAACTAGACTGAGACATTTGCTTCTACTATATATAATGCCAAAGTCAAGTGTCAGTCACATATTTTAGCACCCGCTTCACTCCAACCCAATCTTCTCCTTTGGTGCAGCCATGAATTTCGAAATGTAACTCACAGCATAGCTCAAATCAAATCCAATGGTTATAAGATAGATAAGGTTGTGCACTAATTGCATGAATGTTGGCTCATTGATTATCTTTGAGTCTGCTATTACTGAAAGCTTCAACCCTTTTCCCATAGGTGTAGACGATATTTTGCAATCTTTTATTCTAGACTTGTCTCGCAAACTTCTAACATACTTAGATTGAGAAATAAACATACCACCACCTATTTGCCTAGCTTCTACATCTAGGCAATAATATAAGGGGCATTAGTCAATTATGTCAAAAGAATTATTCTAATTACATTTGATTTGTTCAATCAGATGTGTTTCATTGCCTATAAGAAGATATCATTAACATAAATGACTAGTAGGAAGATTTCATCACCTACGTTTTTTATGTACATTAGATATTGAGGACTTCTCTAGATTCCCTAATTTACCAAATATCTATCAATCTTAATATACCATGCCTTAGGTGCCTACTTCAAGTCGTATACCTAATGCTCATATCCTCCAACCTGAAAACCCTGAGGCTGAGTCATGTACATTTTTTCCTCCAAATCACCAATGAGGAACACACTCTTACGTCCATTTGATGGACTTTCCAACTAAATTGTGTTGTCCTCGATAGAACCAATTGCATGATACTCATTTTTGTTGTAAGAGAAAAGGTCTCTGCATAATCAATACCTTATCTCTACGAGAACCCTTTTGCCACCAACTCTGTTTTGTACTCGTCAAATGTACAATCAAATTTGTACTTGACTTTATGCATACATTTGTTGCCAATGGGTTTCTTTCCTGGAGGAAGATTTGAAAGAACCCAAGTCTCATTTTTCATAAGACTTTGATTATCTGTTTCAATGGCCTTTTCTCATTTAGGTTTACCTTTTCTTTCCCCAAACACTTGAGGTTCATTAATTTCTTGAATGTTAGTCATTAGAGCGAAGTGAACTATGTTATGCTTGCTCTTGCCTCTGGATGATCTACCCTCAATTATTTCATCATTCTAAACATCACAAACATCTTTTTCCCACCATTTTAGTCTCATTTGAGAAACCTCTCCATCCAAAACAATATTACTATAATGACTTGGGCTGCCTTCTTCATTGTCATCTGCGTGCTGATCCACGTTCTCCTAAAGAAAATCTTCAAGTACTAGTACCTATCTAAGAGATTCCACTTCTTTGGAATAATCAGAGTCCCTTCCTTTAGGTGAAGTTGATAGGAGCTAGATACCTATATCTGTAGCCTTTAGAGATTCATCTTCAGTGCTCAACACCAAAAGAGAGCTGAAATGGCCCAACTTTTTCATCAATCACAACATCCCTATTGAATGTCCAGCAATCAGTCAACATCGATCAACCTACTGTCTTGATAATTGTAACTAAAACCTGTAACTAAAACCTGTAAGTATCAACTTTTGACTCTTCAAGTCCAACTCGGTTCTCCTTGCATCTGAAATCCGAACATATACAGTAGAATTGAAAACCTTAAGATGCCTCTATCTTGGTTTCCTCCCAAACCATGCTTCCTCTAGGTTCTCCTTCACTACCAGTGTCAAAGACCTAAAGAGAAGATAAACTAAAGTATAAACTGATAGATCCCAAAACTTCTCGGGAACACTCTTGTTCTTGAACATACACTAAGCCAACTCTGTAATTGTACGATTCCTTCTCTCAACTACTCCATCATGCTGAGAAGTATAGAGCGCTGAAAATTGACGTTTTATTCCACATTTACCACAAAAGTCATTGAATTCAATTGAGCAGAATTCACCTCGATTATCAAACATAAGAGTTATTATTTGACAAATAGACTCTTTTTCTACTAAAGATATGCACACCCGATCACATAGCAAAGCCGATTATTATATTTCTGAAGCCTAATAATATGTATCAGGAATAATATTCTTACGCGTGAATATTGTATCTCAAGTATTTGGCAGGACTATTGAAGAACATTACTAATATCGACCAACAATTGAAATTCTGAGTTTGGCAGAGATGATCGCTGGCGGATGGTATCGCCTGAGTCAAGTTCCTTAATATTGGTGGCAGAATTATTAGTAGAGACAAATCTTTCAATATTCAAGAGAAATTCCTCCCATGAATCTCTCCTAATGTAATAATCATCCAAGCCATGACAATAAAATTAGAGGGGATCAAAATATTGAGGCAGCCAAATAATGAACTGGAATCCATTGTGATACTAAATCCGATAATTCACAAACCAACATTAATGATTAGTCACCGTCAGTATAAAAGCGTATATAACCATTAGGGTCCAATAAGATTAATAAGGAACAATGTCGACTGAGATGACAACCCACTGGCTATACACGTAATGATGCTTTCATGAAGAGGCTCAATTAATTACTAGCAATCATAATAATCATCCTTATGAGGAAGAACTAAGTGAACAATTAATTAATTGGTGATAATAAGATTTCTCACAGATTATATGTCTCGGGTGCATCTAGTTATAAGAAAAGAAATGTCTCTTGGCATCATGCCTCATGATTCTTGACATTAGATATAAGAAGGCACTCTCCATCATTGATTCAGGCATGGATGGGAATAATAGAAAGGATCAGAATTTATTATTTATTCCTGATGGAAGAATGAGAGATTATAAAATCTATTTGATACTCTTCACAAAAGAGGTAAGAAAGGAAATGAATTGTTTAGATTGCTGGCAAGCATTGTGTGACAGTATATATATATATATATAAAGTGAAATCAGAATTATATATAATTCTGATTTCACAATTATTAACAGACACACACACACACATAATATATGTATATATATGTGCGTGGGTTGTGTGTGTGTGTGTGTGTGTGTGTGTGTGTGTGTGTGTGTGTGTGTATGTATCTGTTAATAATAGTGAAATCAGAATTATATATCAGTTATGTTGTATTTTATAGATATATATTTGTAATACATGAGCTATTAATATATACATAGTCTATTCCTTAATCACTCACTATAGCCCCTTTCGAGTATAGGTTGGTTGTAGGGAACGACTGGAGTAATTCCTCAAAAGGTAGGTGAACTCTGAGATAGGGTAAGGACATGTATTTTTAATGCCTTGAGAGAGTAGTCTCGAGATGGGTATGAATATTTGTTCCAAAAACCTTGAGGGAGCCTACTTGTACATTGGTTTCTGAGCGTCCTATGACAACTATTCCATATCCTTAGGGTTTACATGTTTAGGAGAGAAGTAAGGAAATGGGCTTAGGTATGTTATCTGTCAAATGTATTATGAATCATTTATTGTTTCTTAATTCAATTCAATTCAATTTAAATGCATAGTGATGTATGAAAATCATTGGAAATGTTAATGTTTGTAGCTTCAGTCGTATGATCATTTAGAATACATATAATACTTAGATATTGATTAATAATAATATATTGTATTTGTATATATATGTTATATTATATATTATTATTAAATATATATTATGCAACTTATATTATTCTAATATATGATTGATTGATGAAAACATTATAAAGTTGATTAAATTATTCTAATCAATTTGTTATTGAAGAGGAGGCATGTCTCCAAGAGACATGCCTCCCCAAGATAATATATTCTGAGATGGATAGAAATTCTAAGAACACAAAGAAGAAGAAAAGTGCAAGTATTGGAATTTACATCCAGACTAGATTATATACAAGATATATTACATATCTCAAGTCTGAGATATTACAACGTGGTATCAGAGCCAGGCTTGAACTTTTGGGAATCTGAATGGTTTAATAAATAAATAAAATGATGTGGAGGTGGAGCCATATCAAATTCGCAGACTCTGTCTGCTGACGAAGAGTTGGATCTGGTGTGTCTGCTGCCATCTTCATCGTTGTCAAAGCAAGTGATGAGTGACGCTATGATGGAGGAATAGAAAGATGGTCGGGCCAATGACTTCCAGTTCGGATTGATGGGATCGATGACTCTTGAGAAATCTCGCGGAGCAACCCTTCAGCTGGCAAGCAAGCGAAGAGGTTCCTTGAAGAATAGATTGCAGTCGAGAGATGAGACGCCTATGGGCCTTGATGACCAGATTAGTCACGTTCAGAAGATGTTAGCAAAAGATCGTGAATAACGCAAAGGGTGTCCCAAATATAAACAGTAACATTTGATTACAAATCATGGGGTCTCTGCAAGAAGATAATAACAATGCAATCAGCATGGCAGATGAGAATGGGAATGGCACCTGTGTTTCTTTGTCTAACGGTGAAGTACTGTGAAGGAAGAGTGGAAGAGCGACATTACCTACACGTCTCCTCTGCCCACGCCCTTCACTGCCTCGTCAATTGTCGTGAAACAAGAATCCTCAAATGATCACAAGCGTAAATTAGGGTTTGATCTCCCACTAGACGTCAGCACTCGCGTACTCTACAAATGGCGCAACGATAAATTTCACCCAGTGAAGATCATCGAGTGACGCAAGGTTCCCAACGGACTGTCAAGGAATTATGAATATTATGTTCACTATACAGAACAAGGATTGATATCTACGGCAGCCAAACTTGGTATTATTGGCGTGAATGCAACTCCACTACAGAGGTAAATATACCGTAGGTTCAACATCAATCTCTATGTCACGACAAATCAAGTAAAGCCTACAAAACACATAACTGTACATCGGGAATTGCTAGTGGCATGTTTGCACAACGAGACAGAAGGAGCGATATCACTATTGAAGAAGGGATATATTTGCAGCGCTTCACCACATCGAGCCTCCCCTTTCTAATTAATACTTGCATTGCATTAAAGAGCAAGCATCGATGTAGAATGGTTAACAATACCAAATATACAGAAGGGTACATTAAGCATTCACAGATACCATTCAACCAATTACCAATAATTAACTAACTACCAATATCAATGACAAATACAAAGTACCATACCAGAATACCAGATTGGCGAGCAAGTGTTTATTCTATTTATTATTACCAGAAAACCAACAACTCCATACAATAAATCAAACACATATATATAATAGTCGGTTGGTTGGGGAAACCAACGGACGCACCTCCTCACTCCTAACTACCCTCCAGACAACCATAATTAAGTTTTAATACAAAATGACTTTATCTTCTACTACATATATCCCCAAAAAAAAAATTGTCGTCTTCCAGACGACTGTACAAAAGGGAAATCAGACTTGAGAGTTGGGTTGTGAAGACATCCCTGGACTCGGAGCTTGTTCCGGGAAGCGCAGGAGATCCCGTTCAGCTATTTTCTGCTTAGCCTGAACGCCCTGCAGCACCCGTAACGCGTCCATCTTTTTGGCTTCAGCTGCTGCTAACTTCTCTTCAGCTGCTGCTAACTTCTCTTCTAGTCCAGCTCGCTCTGTCTTCCATTGTGTTTCCCTCGTGGCTTTTTCCTCCTCCCAATCCTTCTTTATTTGATTAGTCCGTTATTTTTCTTCCTGTAGCTGCAAGAATGTCCTCCTGAAGGCCACCTCCATTTCTCGGAGTGTGTTCAAGAGGGGTGGCTGCTCCTTTTCCTGCACTATGATGCCTGGGGCTGCCCAAATTTCAGCTACTTCATTTTTTTTGTACCCACTCCTGTAGAGTAGGCCCCAATCTGTGTGGCACTCCCCCTTCATGAATATTGCTAAGGATTCTGCAGCTCTGACTATTACTTTCATGTTCTGGCTCTTAGCTTCCTGAATGATGTCCTTCATGGTATGTTCCATTTCTTGCAACTCTTTGAGGAGCCTTGTTGCTTTAACCTCCAATGAGATCCTTTCTATACCTTGCCCTGCCATGGTGTGGTGTATTACCATTGTGTTCTCTCCTTCTGTTTCCATTCGTGGTGGTGAGGATGGTGATGGCGAGGGCGATGCCATCCCAACTTCCTCCAGTAGTCTGTCTGCTTCTTCTAATATGGTGTCTTCTCCACCCTCATTCTGTATGTCTTTTTTGTCCTCCATAGCCTATACCACCAAGGCTACTGGGTGTGCCACTTCTATTCCTTGAGGTGTGTGGACTCTAATCTTGTGTCCACCTGTTTGCTGCCCCCTTAGGTCTATAACCTTAGTATGCGCCTGCTGGTCTGTTGGAATGAGATTAGCTACTCCGGGTATGGTGAGTCTAGTGGCTCCCCATTTAGGGATCCTCTGTTGTCCGCCTCCTGCTTCTTGAGTGCTCGGATTCCCTTCTTCTAACTGGCTATCCGCTCCTTACGTACTCAGAATGGTACGGCCTCCTTCCGTACTCGGAATGGTACGGCCTCCTTCCTTCTCCATAGTTTGAATCTCTGCATATTCTAGTATACTTCCTGGTAGTGGGCCTTCCCCCTATGGTAAAAAGGTGACCTCTCTCGGTGTGCCCTTTAAGTGGCCGAATCTGATTTCCTTGTCTGCTGAGTCTGAGGAGGTATCCTCATCTTCTGAACTTTCATCACCCACCTCATCGCCAACCTCCTCCTGGCTTGATCCCTCACTATGCACTGGTTGGTGTACCTGTCTGGGTTTCTTCGTCCTGGGTTCTCCTCCTCCTATCCCGAAAGTATCTAAGTGCAACCAGTATGTCATGGCTGGTTTATAGGGTTCCACCCTATTGGCTGGAATCAGCCCTCCTCTCTGATCAGCAGCCACCTGTGTACGGACTGCTTCCAAAAACAGTGCTATGGCATGATGAGGCATATAAAATACCTTATGTTTTAATTCCATGAATTCATGCAATATTTTTGAAAGGAACTGTGCCCAATTGTATATCTATCACCGGTTCAGCCCATCCACTATTGGTAGCATCCAGATGGCTATATCCGATGTGCGGCTGCCAACCGTGAGTTTACTCTTCACCAAGTCCACAATGCAACACCATTCTTTGTTGGCTATAAAAATTTTCTTGAGGCCTCTACTGTTCTGCTTGTTCAGAATGCTTCCCCACTGCTGTTGGTGAGATCTTTCCTGCACATTAAGTCCAACCATTTCTTTTTTTCCTCGTTTGGCATTGGGGTTTTAGTGAGTTCCTGTCCCCGGTTAGGTATTCCAAATACCTTACTTATTTCCTTAGCAGAGTAGGAAATGGTTACATTTTGATGAGAATATCGGATTACCGATTTGTGACCCTACCTATCATACCCAGCCACCATAGTGCGCAATATCGGTTCAAATTCTTTTAAATCAAAAATAGGCATAAAAATGATTTTGTCTACCTCTGCTTTCTGTAAAGCTCCCTTCAAGGTGTGCTGGTCTTTTGCATTCTCCCACCAGGCATGACATCCACTACCGATTACACTCTCAAAGCTGATATTGGCAGCCGTAATTCTTTCCATGCTCTTTCCTTTATCCTTCTTGCTTGTCATTTTCGTTACCTTCCTCACCTATAATGCTGGATTCTTCTGCTTGGAATCAATAATTTTCCCCTTACTCGGGTTCCCCACACTTATCTTTACCATCTTCGTTTTTAAAGCCAACCCTTGTATGCTTTTATTACTAACTGTCTTGCAACCGTTTCTGGTTTCCGTGCCTCCTTCCAACTGTCGTCCGTACGGCATACGGCCTGCATCCAGTTTGTGGAGGCTTGCAATTTCCGTACGATGTACGACTATAGTACGGCAACTTCCTTCTGTTGTCCGTACGTCATACGGTCTGATTCTATGCACCACCTTCTCTGCCCTCCAGTCACCGTACGGCGTACGGCCTTAGTGCTGCCTGGTTGCTGTCTGTACAGCGTACTCCCAACCCGTACGGCCTCCAAATCTCTGCTCCTTTCATACGGCGTACGGTCGCCGTACGGCTTTCTCTTGGACTCTATCGTCCGCACGACGTACGGCCAGCCTTCCTTTCATACGGTCTTCTTCCTCCTGCTGTCGTACGGCTTCCATCCATACTCCCCGTACAGTGTATTGCTTGTGTGTTCCGTCTGTACGGTGTACGACCTAGTTCTTGTCCTTACGGTCCTAGATCCACCTCCTCACCGCCACTTCCTTCTCCTTGCTCACGGCTGCAATCTGTATCCTCCCACTTCCTTCTGTTTGAGCTAAATATAATGCCCCACTTGAGTCTTTTATAAGGCTCATTGATGTTAGGGTTTTCTTTTATTATCTCTCCCTTTGTCTTTTCCATGCCTTTTTCTTTTCTTTCTTTTATTATGTCTAAGTGACATATGGGATGTATTTCTATTCTTTTATTATACAGCCTTAGTTTGGATCCATTTACCAAGTCTTTTAAGGGGTTATTATCCAACGTAGATAATTTTATAGCTCCATTTTCCCGTACCTCTACCACTTTATAGGGTCCCAACCAGCGTACCTTGAACTTGCCTGGTTTAATTTCATTTTTTCCATTGTACTTGAGTACCAATTAGCCAAGTTCAAACTTCATTTTCTTTAAGTGTTTGTCATGCCAAAACTTTCGTCGCTCTTGTGCCACCTAGGTGGCCCATTGGGCAAGTGTCCTCCTTTCATCCAATTTCATTAAAGTACTGAGTCTTTCCTTTAGACTTTTTGTATCTCCCAGTCTGTGCTCAACTGCTATTCTCAGGCTCGGCACTCCATATTCCATAGGTATTACAGCTTCTTGCCCGAACATCAAGTGGAAGGGTGTGTGCCCCGTAGTGGCCTTGTAAGTAGTCCTGTACGCCCACAACACTGCTGGTAGTTTTTCTCCCCAGTCTCCCTTTTCTACTCCGCAAGTCTTATATAAAATTGATACTAATACTTTGTTTGTGGCCTCAGCTTGGCCATTCGCCCTTGGATTGTATGGGCTCGAAAATGAGTGAAAGATTTTGTACTCATTTGTCATCGTTCTGATTACTTGATTCACAAAATGCACCCCCTGTCGCTCGTAAGCTGAAGTGGTATGCCAAATCTTGTTATTATTTTCTCATAGAGGAATTTTGCAGTACTCAGGGCTGTGTTGTCCGGAGTGCTCGTGCCTCGGCCCATTTAGTAAGATACTCAATTGCTACCACTATGTATCTATATCTCTGATTATTGCTAGTAGGTAGGGGCCCTACAAAGTCCAACCCCCACCGCTCAAACAACTCCTGTGGTTGGGATGGAAATAATGGCATGAAATCTCTTTTTAAGGGTTTCCCTGCTCTTTGGCACATATCACAGGTGAGCACCCATTCCCGAGCATCTGCATACACAATGGGCCACCACAGTCCTGCCAATAGTACCTTCCAAGCTGTTGCATCCGGGCCCATATGGCCCCCAGCTAATCCTTCGTGAGCTTCCCTTAGGATTCCAGAGATTTCTTCCTCCATCACACATCTCCTCAAGATCCCGTCTGCCGCCATTTTATATAGTAGTCCCTCTATTAACTGAACTGTTTCGCTTTTGAGTGCAATTTTTCTCCTTTCCGCGGCTGGCATTTCTTTTGGAAATGTGGTTGTAGAGAGATATTGTCCTATCCCTTTGTACCATTGAGGCAATATGGCAATTTGAAATAGGTGAGCATCAGGGAAATCTTCATTTATTCCGCTTCCAGAAGCTTCTCCCGACTTGATTCTTGATAATTGGTCTGCAATTACATGACTTTCCAGGCCTGACTATGATTTTGAAAGTAAATTCTTGCAGGAGGATTAGCCATCTACTCACTCTCCCTTGGATTATAGGCTTATTCACTAAATACATGAGTGCTTGGTGATCAACAAAAAATTTAAAAGGGGTAGCTAATAGGTAATGTCTAAATTTCTGAACTGCATAAACCATACCTAGTGCTTCCCGTTCAGTGGTACTGTAATTCCGTTCCGCTTTTGATAATAGCCTGCTTGCGAAGTACACTGGATGATCTAGTCCTTCCTTCCCCATTTGTGCCAAGGTGGCTCCTATTGCATAGTTGGACGCATCCACATGGACGTGAAAATCCTTGTCCCAGTCTGGATATATGAGGATTGGAGCACCCACTAGTCTCTTCTTTAGTTGTTGGAAAGCCTCCTCCTGTTCCTTCTCCCAACAGAACCACTCTCCTTTCCTGGTAAGTTTTTCTAAGGGTAGAGAGATTCTAGCAAATCCTTCTATAAATCTTCTATAGTACCCCACATGTCCCAAGAAGGACTTTACTCCAGTGACATCAGATGGAGCTTCCATATCCACAATTACCTTGATCTTATCTGGATCCGTTTTCAATCCCTCCTTACATACTATATGGCCTAGCAGTCTACCTTGTGGAACCATGAATCTGCATTTCTTTGGATTCAAGGATGGACGGGCCCTTCTGCATCGATCCATGCATTCTCCCAGGATCTTGAGGTGGTGCTCCTTTTTGCTATATACTGACTAGTCATCCAAAAAAGCTCTGAAGTTCCCCACGGACATGCCATGAAAGATATGGAGTATGATTCTTTGGAAGGTCGCTGGCGCGTTGCATAATCCAAAAGGCATCCTGTTGTAGGCGTACACCCCATCTTCCACTATAAAGGTAGTTTTTAACTTATCTTCCTCGGCAATGCTAATCTGGTTATAGCCTGAAAACCCGTCCATGAACGAGTATATTTCATGGCCTGCTACCTCTTCTAGGATGCTATCAGTAAAAGGAATAGGAAAGGGAT
>MU224493.1:1462883-1476303 GCA_018584345.1 Thuja plicata
CATTTTGTTGTTAAGTCGTCGGAGCCGACTTGTTTTTTGGGGGGGATGATGTTGGTGGAATAATTGTATGTACGGGTTGTCATGAAATAAAGTATTATGTTAATCTAGGTTGTTAGTCACCGAAGGGTTAGGCAGTTACAACGCGACGTTTCGGTCGTGTCCCTTCAGATGTTATATATATGAACTTATTCTCTTGATGAAGGGGGGATTGCAATGTACGGAACTCTTATGATTACATTAATACAATAGCCTTTTATATTACATGCTGAGTATGTAACTGTGTCTATGCAATTACTATCTGTTACCCGGTGAGGGAAAACAGTATGTCTTATGGCGCTGAAAAGAGCCTTTATTGGCCACTTGAATTTGGTTGATATTTACTGCATTGGGCGCCAAATCTGACACTTATGAGAAGTTGGGCGTCAGTTACCATAATGTTACTTTGACTGTGTAAAGCCATTTCTCTTAATATTCTTTTTCTGGCTTTTTGGCTGCAGATTTTGGTGCCTACTTTGCCAGGTTGGACTGCATATTTCTATTTGTACTGGTTTGTATAGGCGCGTGGGCTTATGACATAAATTTCTGATAAATCGATAGTATTGCTGGTCATTGGAGTAATTGTTTGCTGCTATTTCCTCCTGTCTTTGGCGTAGGCTTTCTGTCTTCTTTTATTGCTCTTTTTGAGCGCTATTGGCTGCATTGGATTTAGATATTGCTATTCCTTTGTATGTTGTCTTGGGGGGTAACTTAATCCAGGGAGAGGCTGCGTATTGTAGGTGTGGTTGGGATTCTTGCCAAGGGCCTTACCTTCTATTATGATTTAGTTTTGGTTTACCCATAGTGTTAGTTTTAGAAATTCTGATTTTTGCCCATGGTTTTCAATTGCTGTTATTTATTTGGGATTTTTATATTAGTAGTCCTTTGGAAGCTAAGGATTTATATTTAATGAAGTTGAAGGTGTAGATTTAGTACAAATTAAAAAGGTAGTTTTTGGTAGATCTTGCATGTTCGTTGAATTAGATAAGATGAAATTACAGATTACGTTTATCTAATGTCATTGTTAGTGTTATAATCATCAAGCAACTGTAAACATTTATGTCTTTATGGTAAAAGTGGAGTTTGAGAGTTGGTAAAATGTAAATGCAAATGTTTTAAATAAATGTCTTATTGAAGATGCTTTTATATTTGAATCGAGGTTCTTTATGTGATACTAGGAGGAGATATGTTAACCGTGTTGACAAGTATTATGTGTGTTGAGTTAGTTTTGAAGGTTAATTGTTTGGGGGTTTTGTCTTTATTACCAAAGGCATGGGGGTAATGTTGAGTTTGTAACCTTTAGTCTTTCGTTGTGATGTTCACTCGGTATTTAAATATTGATGTTGTAAATCATCTTATGGTTATGATGTTTCTATTGGTGTTTTTGAAGTTTCATGGCCTTGGTGATCCAACCTTATTGTGAAATTATTTTATACTTGGATATTCTCGGTGGATGGTGCCCTTGATATTTATTTGTATGGATCCATATTTTGTGGGAGCTTCGGTCAATAATGTAAGCCATGGATTTTGAGGAAATACATTTCTTGTATGGAGACTTGACCCTCATGATGTATTGGATATCTTGGATTTTGTGCCCTTTGGATTTTTTGATGGATCCTTGTGTTTTCATTTTCTTATCATTCACTTTTGATTTCTATCATGGGGGGAAGAGGGTTTTCTAGGAGCATAGCTTGGAGGGTGGCTTGCAATGGGGCTCGGGGCCCAAAGTGGTCAATCCAAGGTAACCCATTATGGAGTTTTAATCAAGTGAAAACATAATTAAAAAGAACTTGGGTTGGGTTACACATTAATCAAGATATTTAAGTTTCCTCACCCATTGCCATGAGAAATCTTGTGTGGACCATGGATAGGTTGGAGAAGGCCCAGTGGCCTGTGTGGCGTTGATCGGCAAATCGGCGTCCTTGTCCTCACAAAAGGTTGTCGGTTCCACATGAATTCCACCTGGGGGTCGAGATCCATAGAGACTGCCAGGGTAACTCAGGAGTGGGAGCTATGTGATGACACTCTCTGGCGTGTCCTAAGATTCCCTCATGTAAGCCTTGTAGGTTCGCCTCTAGTATAGTGTGGTATCTTGTGGTAACCCATGTGTACTTCTATGTTATTCCATTTTGGATTTCATGAGTATCTTTATGTTTTGGTCATTAGTGTCTTGTGTATATCCTGGTTATGTTGCTTGTGCTTGTGGGCCTAATGTCTATTTCCTAGCTCGTAGGGAGTGGGCCTCAGTGTCCCACGTGGTTGGGTGGTAAATATCTTTCCATCGAGGTTTGTGGTTTTGGCTCATGGCTTTCTAGATGGACTCTACATATCCCTTGAACCTTTGTTTCAGCATCATGGTGGATATTCATCATTGTATCTTGTATCATATGATGTATTATGGATTCTGTCATTTTAAAACATGTACTCTTGTAAAACAATTGTAATTATGTTATTCATATGCATTGATGTACATTGAGATGTAATATTTAGAACTGAATAGATTGATTATGTATTTGATTATCATCATCATATAATAGATTAGTCTCATATGGATTGATGGGTTTAATAATTGAATGGATGTAGCATTATTAATTTGATGTTTCCATTTTATGTTTTAAATTGATTTTATGTTTAAGTGTTGCTTGGTGGCAAAGTCAAGGAACCTAGGAGGACATGGTATTGTTATGCTATGTTGTAACATTATGTGCTTGTAAATGTTAATTGTAATAATTTTGGTAAATTAAAAAAAAATGTCATTTTCATTGCTTTCATGTTTGTCCTCTTGAGTTCCCAAGCGGGGTATTACACGGGGATCATTAAAGACATCATATATATATATATATATATATATATTCCTATTTGTAATTGCTCACACCGAGAATCAACCATATAAGCTATTCACAGGTTGCCAGTATAAATTGCCCAATCAGAGACGGTGTCATTTGCAGGTTCATATTGTAAATATCAGAAACAGCATTACATATCTTATTGCACGGGTGAAAAGTAATATTCAAAAACAGCAATCATACGATGGAGGCAATAACCTTATTGGTCACTGCATATTGTTAAAGAATATATCAGACACAGCATTGTAAGTAATCAAGTCTCTTACCAAGAGATCGCAGAGATTATACCTTCCCATTATATTGAGAGATTGCAAGGATTACCTGTACACAACTATCATCATTGCATAATAATATTGTTATTTCAGATACAGCAAAAGACTGTGTTCATTTTTACTGCATTATAGTGCAGCGTCATAATTAGACATTGTTTGTAATACAAGTTTATAAACAAATAAGATTGCAGATTTATCTTTCATTACTTTTCTATATGCTATTAGAAAAACATTACAAGATAGATCAGATTTCCTAGTTATCTTCCATTACTTGCTTAATAAACATCTAATTGACATAGTAAGTGAAGGATTGTGGAATAAGATTCTCACTGTTCCGGACTAGAGAAAAATGGGACATTACACTTCAATTAACGATTGTTTCATTTAAAAACATCGTTCATGTAATTCCTTTAAATGGAACTTTCGTCTCCATAGTAAATACAGCAAACAATTACAATTTCATGGTATCAAAGCCACTAAAAGTTTTTGGCAAATTGTTTTTAAACAAAATTTGTGGTTAATCCTGAATGAGCTTGTTCAAAAAAAAATTATCATTTTTTTCTTACAAATATTGAAGGTTTCTAGAAGAGATCACACGTTTTATCAAAAGTGCATTTTTTTAAGTGTAGCAGTTGAGGGTTTAAATTGCAAGTTCTTAACTCGTGTTTGTTTTGCATATTCCCGTTTCTCTGGACGCGTTTTTTTCTCAAACAGGAGCTTGTGAGTTTTTTTTATGCCTTTTTTTCCATAGCCAAGGGCTCGTCACATCAACTTGCCAACCGTTTTTGAACCCCGACTGTGCACACAACTGCATTTTTGAACCCTAGCGGCAGTTTTGGCAGCCCACACAATGGCTCTTTTTGCTATAGTTTTTTCTTTTTTCTGTGGTGCGTTTTGGTTTTTTCGGCCCACGTGACCTCGAGTGCACACGTTTTGGCTACGTGACTTCTCTTTCAGGCATCACGCGAAGGTTTTTTTTGTGGTTGCGTTTGTTTTTCCTACCTACGAATTTGTTGGGATTAGCAGTTACAACCAGCGGCCAAGGTTTTATCAATTTTTTAGAGCTTTTGCAATCATTGACAGCTAAGTTTCAAGCTGAAATTTTTCTTGTGATCTCTACTCAACAATTTCGTCCTAGGGTCTCTCCAATATTTTGCCCTAGGTTTTTATGAAACTCTATCTGAGAATCTTGATGTCTTTTTTTTTTTACTTCTTTTAAATAAAATCAGAGATATATTTTCTATCTGTTGTGCCTCGGGTTTCATACATTTTTGACCAAATAAATAACATTAAGCTGCTTTAATTTGGTTTGCCTCATTTTTTGTGTATCGAAAAGCGAGAGGTATGGCATCTCTGGCGAGCATCATGCTAGAGAACATCCAGAAGTTCAATGGTTGTAATTACAACACGTGAAAATAGTGGATACTTACAATATTTGAGTATCAATGCCTTGATCAGGTTGTTTTGAGTATTGTCTTGGCCCATGTGACGGGAAAAGACCAAGACAAGTATGATGAGTGCAATTGTGAAGCGATGATGCTCATCAAATTATCGGTCACAAATGATCAATTGCCTCAAGTGTCGTCTGGCAAGGGAGTTACAAAGATCTCGACAAATTTGAAGGATCTCCATGAAACCTCACATAAAAGCAAAGCATTCTTCTGAAGAAATGTTTTCGATAATGATGGTTGAGAAGATGACTCTGCAAGAGCATCTTACAAAGATAAAGGATATCAGCGATAAACTAGAGACTATTGGTCGCAAGATGGGAGAAGAGGACATGGTAGTCATTACACTGAAAAGCCTGCCACGATCCTACGAGCACTTCATTGAGACGCTCAACATTACTTCCACTAGTGTTGATCTCAAGTTTCTTGATCTCTGCAACAAGCTTTTGCAACAGGATAGATGGAAACAACAATTCGGGACCAACACCAACACATCATCTACTAAACAAACATTCACTGCCAAAGCCTTGGATAAGTACAAAGGTAAAGGCAAGTCCTCTCAACCGAAAGCAAAGGCAAACCTCGGGAGAACTCCAAGAAGAATATCACCTGTAACAAGTGTCATGAGTTTGGTCATATGAAGAAAGAATGCAGAAAACGTTTAGTTGTTGAACAATCAAAACAGGGAGGGTCTCAGTAGAAGGCCCATGTTGCAGAGCATACTGAGCAAGAGTCTACCTTTTATGCATTTAAGGCCAAAAGACCAGCAGATCATGTCTAATCATCTACATAACACATTGATTTTGACGCTTCTCAACATTTCACTCATCAACGGAATTGGTTCATGGAGTACACAGCTTACAAAGATTCGGTGATCTTTGGCGGAGGAGAAGAGTATACTGTTGTCGACAAAGGCAAAGTTCATATTACAACTGGAGAAATCTGATATTTCTCAATGTATATTACGTGTCGAGCATGGAACTCAATTTGTTGTTTGTCTGTCAGATTATGCACCATTCTCTGAAGCTGGATGTCGTCTTCAGTGCACGCAAGTGTGGCACTGTTGACAAGGAAACTTGAACTACATTTGTTGTTGACCTTCAGGATCATGGTCTTTATAGACTAGTTGACACTAGAGATTTTCAAGAGCATGTTATGGTAGCAAAGGGTTCCTCCATTAGCACTCTTTGGCATCAACTGTATGGGCATCTAAATATTCACTTCTCTCAGTTGGCTCAAGAGAGTCTAGTCATTGGATAACCTAAGATTCAGATGCAGAGTCATGGTGTGTGCGGAGCTTGCCAGGCCAGAAAGAAGCATCGGACTCCTTTCTCAGAAGGGGACTCTTGGAGGGCATCCAAGGTCTTGCAGCTGGTTCGTGTAGATGTCTATGGACCAATGAACACTACATCAGTCATTGGATCCAAGTATTTTTTGTTATTTGTCAATGATTACAGAAGGAAAATGTGGGTGTTTTTTCTTAAAGCAAAATCAGAGGTGTTTAGTATATTTCAAAAGTTTAAGGCCTTAGTTGAAAAAGAATCAGGATGTCAGATCATCACTAATAGGTCAAATAATGGGGGAGAATTTTGTTCTTTTGATTTCTCCAACTATTGTGCTACACACAACATTAAGCGTCAGCTTACAACACCCTACACCCCTCAACAGAATGGTGTTGTTGAGTGGAGGAACCACACAATCACCGAAATGGTGTAAGAAGCCTGCTGGTTCAAACTCTGACAACACTGGACTGTGGTTTAATTTTGGATGTTTGACATTTGGTCAAACACTTTGCAAGCAAGCTCTGATACCACTGCAAGAACCCCTGTTGGTTCTAACTTTACCACTGTATTTTCTCATTTAATAGTGCCTTGACATTTTGTCAAACACTTAGCAAACAATGTCTGAGCTTGTTGATTTGAGTTCCTGTTTGATTTGTTATGGTTTAGTATGCCGCAATTGATGTTTTTTATATATTTGCAATGTTCGATACAACAATATAATGCAGCAAAATAGAAGATATTGCAATAATTATTTCAACTCAAAAACTGGACATTACATAGGGAATAAATAGCTGACAATTCCAGATTTTTACAACTTAGATACTTAGTAATTTCACAAAATATCGACAATCCAATTCATAAAATATCCCCTATTATCTAAATTAACAATACCCAGAAAATTTAGGAGTTACAATTCATGAACTTACAGATATGATGTCTTGGAACCCTTGAATAAACTTCACAAATCTGCTTAATCTTCACAAATCTGCTCATAAATGCTTGAAATCTGATTAATAATGGCTTCCAATTCCTTTTATCACTGCAAACTATTCTGGTAAATATTCTAGTAAATAATGAAGCATTCAAACCCTTAATTCTACAACAATAAATTCATTCTTGGCCTCTGGATGAAGCTAACGCCTGACATAATTGGTTAGGTGTTTCACCAATTCACTATGCTAAAAAACTTAGAAGAATTCACAATTCTTCAAGCTTGAAATCTGAAACCCTTGTTTCCATTTCTTCTCCACACAAACAAAAACAAATGCACAAGTCATAGAATGAATTGATTTCTCCCTTTGAAGGTATTTATAAATCTCCAAATAACAATTGAGCTTGAAGCTTCTAGCTTACACCCCGTATAACTTATCATGTGAACTTGTTGCAAGTTTGAAATATACTATTTAATTATATTCCCCTCCTTTTGATGCACACATTAAAATATAAAGTATACTTTATTAAACACTTATATCTCCCTTTTTAAATAACACTTTATCACTTATTATAAAGTATACTTTTAAAACATTTAAAACTCCCTTTTAAATAAAGTCCACTTAAGCCATAAAGTTATATTATATCATTGTGATGCACTTTATTAAATGACTTTTAAGTCATTAAGTGGCCCCATTCACATAAAGTGAAAATATAAGTTTATAATTGCACTTTATTAATAATTATTAATAGTATTACTTTATTAATAATTAAAATAACATAACTCCAAAAACTTTATTAATAATTAAAATAACATAACTCCAAAAATAATCATTATTTCTTGCTTCCGTCTGAACCAGGGAGTAAACCATTGTGTCCATTGTGCATCCAACTGTCTTACAAAAAATAGTAAGGGTCCCTCTCTAACATCCACTCACTTACTATAAATAGTAAGTCCCTGAAACTGAGCAATTGACGAATCAGTTAATCACTGTGGATACCATGAATCTGGGTGCCCCTATCAAAAATAGCTCTGACCATAATTTGACTTACTATAAATATTAAGTCCCAAACTGGAAGCTCTGTCAATGTCACCACAACTCCATACTGCTAGCAAACTGTCCAGGTGCCCTGCTAAAGGTAGGAACTCTGACTTACCCAAAATAGACACTTGCTATAAATAGTAAGTCTGTCGATCTGACTCAAATGAAGAGCAATCCTAAACATCCCTGATCACTGGAGTGGGAAACGGTCTCTGGCTCTACCAACTAGACCCTCTAAACAACTCCATTAGCCTATGAGGGTCAGGAAATAGGCTAATCCTCTAAAAGTTGATGCTCACAAAAATGGGGATATTACAAATGGCATGTTCTATGTTGGAGCATAAAAATGTTCCTAAGAAGTTTTGGGCAAAGGCAGTGTACACTGCAGTGTACCTTCTAAGTCGGTCTCCCAGAGGAAGCTTGGTTTGGGAGGAAGCCCAAAATCGACCATTTGAAGGTTTCCAGTTTTACATCTTAAGTTTTGATTCCAAATTCCAAGAGAACAAAACTAAATTCCAAGAGACAGAAGTTAATGCTCACAAGCTACAGTGACAACCATAAGGCTTATTGGTTGATAGATGTAGACATAGATTGTCTCACATATAGTAGAGATGTGGTTTTTGATGAAAGGTGGGCCCTTTATGCTCTCTTCTCCTATCCAGAGTCCTGAAGATCAACCTATGAAGAAAATAAATTTGGGTGTTAGACTTCCATTTGCTTCACTTGAAAAGAGGGATTCTAAACATCCTGAAGCTAAACTTGAGGAATCTCCAAGGCATGGCATTGTACCCCCAAATTTTTCTTGAGATAACATAGGTCAACATCCAAATGAATTCATTCCAAGCAGCCCAAGACATGGTGGTCATCCTAATTTGGAAGATGGTTCTACTCTCCCGCCTAAGTGCTGGGAAAAGCTTATTGGCAATGCTTGAGATAATGAGCTTGTTGAGGCTAGATCATCCAAAGGCAAGACCAAGATGAACACAGTCAATCTTGCTCTTATGGCCAACATTCAGAGTGTCTATGCTTTTGTTTACTGTAAGTCTTATTTAGAGGAAAAAGGGAAACTTGAAAGGGAAAAGGCTATGGAAGTTGAGTATCATAGTCTTCAAAAGAACAACACTTTCTGTCAGATCTTTCACCAAGGAAGAAACTAATTGGTTGCAAATGGGTCTATAAAGTCAAGTACAAAAGATGATGGAATTCTTGATAAGTACAAAGCTCGGTTGGTGGCTAAGGGTTTCTCGCAAAAAGAAGGCATTGATTATGAGAAAACTTTTGCTCCTACAACAAAAATATGAGCACCATCTGGTTGGTTTTGGCCATTGTAGCAAAGTGTGTTGGACAGTCCATCAAATGGAGGTCGAGAGTGCCTTCCTCAATGATGATTTGGTGGAAGAAGTCTACATGTTGCATCCTCCAGGTTTCAAAGTTGCAAGCAAAGAGCCCCAGGTATGCAAACTAGTATGGAAAATAATAGTTAAAATAATTAGATAATTTATTAGATATATTATTTATTTTAACTTATTAGATATATTAGATAACTTTAATTTCATTTAATATTATTATTAATTTATTAGTGCATATATTATTTATTCTATGTTGTCAAGTATTATATTGATAAATTATAAACAATATATTATATATTAATTATATTAAAATTTAAGTGTATAAATAATATATATATATATATATATATATATATATATATATATATATATATAAACACATATNTATATATATAAACGCATCTGCATGCCGTAAAAAAAAAAATTCACGCATCTGCGCACCCGCATCCGCATCCACACCCGAATCGGCAACTTAGCTCTAAAGGCATAGATACATAGACATGTCCTATGAAGGGACATGTCTCTCCTAGCCTCATTCCCAATATAAATGAAAGAGAGATTGTTGCATTTGAAAAACATATACAACAGAGTGCTATTACATTTGTAGCTATCCTAAAACTTAACAATTTGAAAAGTTTGGCATTTTTTATGATCTATATCCCTAATCTAACAATAAACAAATATTACAGTCCAATTATTAAATTTCAGATGTTGGCCAAAATTCAGCATTCCTCAGAACTTTCATACTCAAAACAGATATCCGAAAGAAATTAATAAAACTCCAATATAGAAAAAGCAGGATACTTAAAATTATAACAAAGTTCAGGGATCAACTAATGTCCCTGTATGACCAAATGAGTTTTCAAGGAACTACAGACAAACCTGAATCCCCCCAAAGGATCTTTCATCCGCTGCAAAAACTTGAGCATATTTTCCCTGTTCTACTGCAAATGATTGACATCAGACTTCTATACTATTACAGAACATCAACCAATGGGATTTAACTGACTAAATTTAATTAAGGCAAGATTTTCCCAACAAGCTTTTTCCTCATCAAGCAGAAAAATAAAAGAGATTGAATAAAAAACGAAATCGATACCTGTTTATTGAAGCCAAAGCTGTCTCTCCGCCAACAGTGACAAGGGCATTGACAGCAGCATAAGTTGTTGCAAGATGTGCCATCTACAAAGGTCTAACACTGTGAGTATACCCAGAATTTAAAATCCCTAAAAATTGGAATATATAGAGGAACAGACAAGTTTATGCTGTTGGAGTTAAAAGAGTTTCATCATCACAAGTGTAACAACTAACAAGTTTTGAATGAGCTCAATTAGGTACTATATAAGCATAGTTTCAATTATGTTAAAAACCTTCAATCAGCCTATAATTGTAATTAAACAATTATATGAACTACGAAGTTTATGTGTGCCTATTTCAAGCGTGGCAACTCGCCATGTAATTAGAAAGCTAATAAACTAGTTAAATCCAATAAGAGACACAAGGTATACATTAAATTAGTTACTGACCAAGCTGGCTTCAACATTGTTGTAATGTCTGGCTTTATTTTTGAAAGCTAAAATGGAGCACAAATAATTAAAATTAATTATTTAAAATTGATTAAAAATTAAATTAAAGGTAGTACTAAATAATTAGCAATTGTGACTTTAAACTAAATTAATTAAAGTCACTATTATGTTGTAACCATACGGAACTGAACAGTAGTAGTAATAGTACATGTAATTGTTCTTGGGAGTGCTGAAGGGTATGCATTGGATTAATAATTTCTCTTCAGTTTAATTTAAGAGTCTCAAATTAATCTTCTCGGGGTGGAGACCCGAGGAAGCCATTTTCGACCAGTGAGAGATCTGCCCTTGGTGGATTGGAAGGATCATAAAAATTCTTCACTGGGATTAATATGTGATTTTCAATGAAATTAATGAAGTTAATTGATTAATTCTTCCAAAAGATCAATTTCAGTTATACAGCGTATTGTGTAGCAGTGCTAGCGATTATTATATTTAAAAGGCAGTAGCTTTTCCAAGACCAGTCAAATATTATCCAGTCTTGAAGAAGTGCAGACTTCCTGTCAGAAGCTACAAGTGCCATGTGTATCTGATAGGCAGATTTGTATGTTTTGGGGTTGCCAATATGACTAAAGGAATCAGGGATATCATCATTCCAGTTTAATTGTCCATACATATTTGAATCTCAGAAATTGATAGATATGTGAGCAGAATACTATTCATGCTGGATGATGATCAGTGTATACTCATCGTGGAATAATTCAAGTGCTCACTCAGCAACCCCCAATATCACAACACGAACTCTTCCTTTAGTGCTAGTGCCTGGTTTGATATTGGGGTGGAGTTTAGCAATATTCTTCTACTGTGTATTGTACATTATCAACGAAGCATTGTGTTTTTCTTCACCGATGAAAGTGACTTGTATTATGGTAAATCGATGTATTAAACAAAGGAAACGAAGGCTCCATAAATAGATTTACAAAGACGATGTTTCTAAATGAAATAATCGTGAACTTAAGGCAGAAGAGGAAACTTCCTAAAGCAACTAAGATGACCATTAAAGAAACATTACACTAACTTAATACCCTCCCTTAATGGTCATCATTCTAACAACCTTACAGAAAACAATCTGCAGGTTTTTTGGTCACAAATGCATAGAAGGCTGCCTCCTTCTGGTCACAAATGCATAGAGAAGGCTGCCCCTTTCTCTTCAGAACGCTTCTGCAAAATGAACCTGTTGCTGATGACCCTCCTTGATTCTGCAAAACTTCTCGAAAAGACTAAGATAACCAAAAACCATCCAACCTAATGTTGGGAAACAAAACTGTCCCTCCCTATAGCTAGAAAAACCAAGAATAGCTTCTGAAACTAAAACCACGATTTTCAAAAAAAATCATCAAACCCTTTGCAGATGAGCACTGCAACCCAAAAACTGACTACAAGAAACCACAATATTTGTGGAAAAAACCAATAACCCCCTCCGATGATTTTTTTTCGAAAAAAATCAAAAAACCTTGAGACCACCACCAATTTTTTTTCGGTAAAAAATGGACAAAAACCCTCGATTTTTTTTAAAATTCATTTTTTTAAAGATGCCACACAGCACAAACCCCATCGCGCGAGTTGCAGAAAATGCAAATGCGGGCTGAAAATGACAGGAAAAAATGCAGAAACCTCTGTTGTTTGCAGGTTGTGCAAGTTGGAGCATAGATAGATTGTCGACTTCGAAATACTCCATGAAATGAGCAAACGCTTTCAGAAAAACGTGATTTTATGGCCAGAAGAGGGCAGGAACTTCACAAGCTCTGCGAACAAAGTTGAAATCAACACTCACAAAACGAAGGAGTTGTCGCGCACAAAGAAAAGCTAAAGAAACCCTTCAAGCGAGCTGCAGATGCACAAAAAAATGGCACACAAGCACACAAAAATTGCATGTAGGTTGAAAAAGTTCACGTGGGAGAAATGCAGGCTAAACCGGGACGACGCCAAGAACCCCCATGATTTGCAAGACAAAACCCATGAACTCAGAACCCACGGCCAGAAAAACCACAATCACAAAACTCTGGCAACTTCAGACTTTATTTTCATAAAAAATGTAAATGCAAATCGAACGTATATCAAATCAAAACTGTCAGTAAATAAATTAATTGATATATACTTTGATCTTATACCTTTGTCGAATCTGAACAGCAAATATATTTTATGTTTTGCAGAAACTAATCAATGTAATCTTCACTTATCGATTATTGTGTTGTAGATCGATTAGTTTAAATTGCATCGACATATATACCTTATGCGGTGAAGGGGAACAGTCACGTCTATGATAGACGTGACTCCTTGAGGAGTCACGCCTATCATAGGCGTGACTATTTGTAACAGTACAACACACGCATTAACCAATATAAACATCAGTTTAAATATATCGATCATTAAAACCGATAGTATATGATAACTATTATCGATAATATATAAGTCGATAACCATAATCAATTACATATAAATCAATAACTATAAACCGATAGTATATGTTCGATTCCTTTAATGAATCGACATCAATAATTATATTTATTCGATCTTGAACTACTATAATATATATCAATATATAAATATCATAGCAATAAATATTAATAATGATAATATATATATCAATATATATATAATAATGATAATATCTATTATTATTACTATCT
>MU224493.1:1490992-1503423 GCA_018584345.1 Thuja plicata
ACTATCATGTCGCTAGTTATGCATGTTTACCATAATACTTATAATGTCGTTGATTCATATCCGATACAATACTTTAACATTTACATTTCCACTTATAATTGTATATGATGTTTAATATATATTTAGATATAATATTAGAAAGGTTCTATTATTATAATAATGATATATTGGCATTAATTATTATTTATTTATTGGTTGTTATTATTATATTAAGAATATATTATAGTATTATAATATATTATATTATTATATCCATTCATTAAGAGATATTATTATATTATATCAATTTATATTTATATTATTATATTAATAGTATAATTAATATAAGTATATTATTATTTATTCATTCATTAATTTATTTATTATTGTTTATTATTAAATCTTACTCTAGAAAAGGGGGGCATTACAATCCACCCTGCAATGATTGTGTGATGTTCATGGAAAAAGTATCATTAACTCTTCTATAACTTGCCCTTTCATGAAGTTGGAGTTCAAAATAGCAATCATATACCTTAAATTGCCCGTTGTCATTCCCTACCATGCCCCTGCATATAAGACCTGATACTTGATTGTTCTTGCCAACAAATAGATTACATAGGAACTCAATTGGGTGTCTAAGTTATCATTGATCATCTTGGCTCAATTGATCATCATTGTTCCTCCTAACACTTCCTCTATGAAGTAAAACATCCAACTCTCAAGCATACCTCTTTGGGGTGTTCCCATGATCCTATTCAGCATTAAAATCATATCAATGTACTCATCTTTGAAATCTTTACTTACAAGCTTCTTGGGTAACTTGGAATGATGCCTCCTTGGTTCGTTCACCCAGCCCTTATTGATGATGTTCATGCAGGCTTCAGGCTTATTCTCATATAGAGACTGTGCCTCTTTCTTAGTCCTCACTTGCATATTTGGGTAATATGGAATCCTGAAGGTTTCCCTCACTGTTTCTTCTCCTGGAAATGTAAACACTACTACTTTAGCTCTGATTGTCCTAGTTTCTGAATCATAATGTCTTGCACATTCCACTAAAAGCTCATTGCACTGAATGGTAGATGGGAATCGGCCTACATGGTAAATGCCACTTCTCATAATGTTAACTGCCATGTCTAAAGGTAACTGGTCCTTTGTCCCGAACATCCTTCGCTTCATTCTCATGTCCAAGTGTTTCATGTTAGTATCTGCAACTTACTTCTACTTGGAAGATATCAGCGACTCAAGATAGAATCCCTTTGATAACTTACTTATCAGGACCTTCCTCGATGCTATCCCTTTGCCCTCTGCCATGTTCTTGTTCAAAGCTCGAAGTTAGTATAGCTTAAGGGATTAAATAAAGGGACTGATTTCAGACTTTTAAACCTTCGATTTTATCCTTAAATTAAATTCCAAGACTTAAAAAATTTACACTTATTGGCTGCAAATGAAATGTGGAATTGAACAAAGTCTGAAGACAATGCCAAAATGAGCAAATTGATCCTTAAATGCCTCAAATTTACAAAGAAAATCAGAACTTCGAAGTCATGAAGTTTAACAAAATTTCTGAAGACAAAGTCTGAAAAACAAGTCTGAAGACTAAGTCTGCAACTAGGTACAATCAGACTTCAAGAACATGAAAACCATGCCTTAGATGTTTAAACTTTGACTCTAAAATGCAAACATTGATTTTATCATTGAAAAACTAATTCTGATTTTCTAACGACTACATTGTAACATGTTTGAAAACGTCCTAGAATCAGTTAAAATACACTTCAATCAATGACCAAAGGTCTTAACATGAATATGAAGACAGCTTATGAGTCCAACATGACAAACAAACCACTTTTACTATTAAATTGGAATTCTGGTTTTCTGAAGACAAGTCTGAAACCCCTTTTGTGATGATTTTGCCCTCAAAACTAGATGATTTGGTGCAAGATTAATCCCCCAAGGCTCAGCAATTAATTCTGATTTGATTGGACAAGTTATGAATTTTCTATGATTTTTGCAAAAATCAAACCTCTTTGGGAAATTTCAGACTTTGGTCTGAATACACTTGCATTCCTAGCTTGTATTTGGTCTTGGGGCTTCAATTTAATCCCTCTAAATGATCTGCAATGAGTGCCAGCAAGGATTAGTGACTTGGGGACTATATATGATTTTCCTCTAAAAAATCAAACCTCTATGGGATTTCAGACTTTTAAGTCTGCAAACATTACACTTACAGCCCTCTTGGTTTCCCCAGCTTGGTCTTGAAACTCAGATTTTTATCCTTCAAACAGCCTGAGACAAGTTTCCATGTGATTTGGTGACTCAAAATTTTTTAGTATTTTTTATGAAAATCGGCCCCTATTGGAAAAGTTTCAGATTTAGATATGAAAACATTTATATTTCCCATCAACTCATTATTTGGATGATTACCATGGTCTGAAAAAAATTCTGATTTTCTTTCTTCACAATTCTATTGCAATCTGATATCTTTGGCCACCTCTGATATTTTCTCCTTGTGGTTCGAATTTCAGCTCTTCACCCCTTAGATGATTTTCTTATTAACTCCTTGGCTCTTGCTTTGACCACCCTTGACCTTTAAAGTCAATCCACCATCTAATTTGTACTTCCTTATTGCTGTTGAAGGTTCTTTTAAAGGAATTTTTAGTTGAAATGTTACCCACACAGCCAATGTGGGAATAAAAAATACCACCTTGAAACTTGTGTATAAGGTAATTTAATTAAATTCCCTTTTATTTTATTAAATTTCATTTCATGTTTTCATCAAAGGAAAATTAAACTCCGAATCAAACTCCATGAGGACTTAGCAAACTCACATTGTTCCCCTAATTTATCCCCAAAGGAAAAATTCAAACTTCATAGGGACTCCACTTTGTTTATTTTCCTTGTCCAAAAGGGGAAAATCGATCTCCATGTGGACAAACATCATCCTCAACACTTGGCATTTTCATGGCCCCCAAGGGAAAAACAAACTTCATCTGGACTGGGGGAAATTTCATATGCATAAAGACAAGTGGAGATTCTTCATCCATAAAGATTTTCCTAACTCCAGCTCAAAAAAAAAAATGTATATATATATATTCTAAGTATAGGGCCCAATGCAAAACCCATCTTCATCAAGACAAAGGGAAAATCCATGTGTAATGTCCTCATTTTAGCTCAACTTGGGTTGTAGTGAGGATTAGCCTACCATTGACCCTAGTAGGCTAAGTCAGAGAGATAGAGAGTCTCAGATGTAAGAACCAGAGGCCAATTCCCACTCCAAAGGTCGGGGGTGTTCAGGATTGCTCTTCGTTTGGCACACTTACTATCTATAGTAAGTGTTTATTTCAAGAAACTCAGGATTTCCATCTATAGCAAGGCACCTGAACAGATTGATGGTACTGTGGAGTTGTGGTATCGTTGACAGAGCTTTCATTCAGAGACTTACTATTTATAGTAAATCAATTATGCCCATGTTGCTATTTTTAGCAGTGCACCTAGACTTGGTATTAGCAAAGTTCATTAGTTGATGAAGTGGAATAAGTTTATTGGCTCAAGTTCAAGGTATTAATTATTAATAACCAATTCTTTATTAATAATTAATTGTTAAAGTTATAATATAAAGTTTTAATTTAAGTGGGGCCAATTGACTCATTAAAGTGCATTAAATGAAAATGTTATGAAGTGGCACATTAAAGAATTATCCTTAGTCAATGTGGGGCATTGAAAAGCCATCATTAAGGTTATTTATTGCATTATGATAATTGACGCCAAGTTCAAGGTGGATTAATTAATTTATTATAAGTCAATGATGCTTTTGAGCCAAATATATTTTAATGTTTTAAAATGCAAAAACAAGGTTTAGGCCTTAAGTATATAAGGCTCCCATGAAATGAATCGAATATTATTATAATCATTTGCTTTTGTTATTACTTTGGTGTGAGCTTTTGGAATTGGGAATTGGTGCTTTGAACCAGGGTTTTATTCTTGGAGAACGTTAATTCTTCAGAGAAATTCAGGCATTTGAGGTGCTGAAAGATGCACTGAAATTTTCTATTGGGGAGATTCAATTCAGAGTCTTCATTTGAGATTAATTGTTGAGAGAATTCAATTGATTGGCAGCAACACAAAGGTTGATATCAAAGATTGCAATCAGTTTCAGTTTGTAGAGGTGAAAGATTCATCAAATAGTGCAGATCGCAACCATTATAAGCAGCATTTGGAAGCATTGATGGGAGCCATTGGGGTTTTAGTAGTCACGTGAGCCATTAAGGGAAGACGCAAGTGCTGGAAGCACGATTTTGGGGTTTTATGAGTGCCATTGGCCCTTCCAACTTTGGCGTCCAAGGATATGCAATCTCAGACAAGTTGCATTCATTCCAAGATAATAAATACTAGCTGTGATTCAGTTCCAGGTTTTTAATTTTGCAATTAATAAATTTCTCAATGCATATTTTCCTCATTGTAAATATCTCAATCTCCTGAATTGCAATAAGAAGGGTTTCTTGTGCATAGCTTACATAGATAGTTTGAATTTCATGCATTGTATTATTTCATATTTTTCAAAATACCAAAAAAAGTATAAAACTCTAAGAACACAAAAAATTACAAAATTGCAAAAAACAAAATCTAGCAAAGCCAGTTAAAAAGTGGTAGAACCAATGGGGTTCTTACAGTGGTATTAGAGCGGTTTCCTACCATCCTGCAGAGTTGGGTAATACATGCACCCACAGAGGTTTGATCCAAACAGGTATTATTCTCGTAGGGGAAGAACAGAGCCAGAAATTGAACACGTTCAGGAAACACAATTAGGCTCAATGGGTGACAGGAGGGGTGGTAGTCCACCCGGGAATGCAGACAGTATGGATGACATGGAAGCTATGGAAATATTTAGGGGTCTTGCAGCAGGACAGCAGCAGGTCACTACTGTTTTGCAACTGCTTACCATTGTCATTCAGCAAATGTTTTTGCCTAGAGGGCAAAACCAGGACAGGGACAAGCGTGGTAGCGCAATTGGGACTTCTAGGGCGAGAGTAGCTCCTGCAAGTACATATGACAGACCTACACATCCCACGTTCTTGAGGAACGAGTCTAGGGTAGGGAGTGTAAAGGAAGAAGAAGGTGGAGGTTTTGTTGATGATATGTTGGCCATGCATGACGAGTGGGATGCATTGCCAGAGGTAGTTAAGAATCCCCTGCCCTTTGACAGATTTATGACTCAGAAGAGAGAGCATAGCAGATCTAGGCAGGAGAGAAGGCAAAGAAATCAGAATGTTGATTTGAAGCATGCCACCAACAAGCTCACTCTTCCAATGTTTGATGGCAATGGGAAGGTCACAGCTCAAACCTGGATCAGTAAAGATAATACCTTCCTGACTCTTAGGCCTATGACAAAGGTGGATGCCATAAAATTTGCAGCTTTGCATCTAGATGGGGCAGCCCACGAGTGGTGGCATCATGGGATGGTCGCCCTGTAGCACAATCTCATTACCTCTTACCAAGAGTTCTCTGATAGGTTGATAGAGCGTTTTGACAAGAAGGATCCAGAATCATATTTTAGGGATCTTGCTCAAGTCAGACAGGTGGGCACTTTGGATTCTTTCACTAATGAGTTTCTGAGGCTTTCTGTGATGGGTCCTAATGTAACAAAGAAACGTTTGGTCATGTTATTTACTGAGGGACTTCAGGAGCCACTGAGAGGTTGGCTTAAGGCACTTGATCCGCCTTTCATGCATGGGGCCATTAAAAAGGCCAAGAGTATGGAGCTTGCAACTCCTCAAAGGCAATTTTAGCCTAAACCCACCACCTTACCTTCAAATGAGGTTCACCCACCAATTGCTGATGAAAAGAAGAAATCAGTGATGAGGCATGATGAGGCAACTCATGAGGATTTGAGAAGAAGACAATTATGCTATTGGTGTAAAGAGCCTTATGATCATGATCACACTTGCCCTTTAAGGCCTAAGGGCAAGGCTAGGCATTCTATGTGGGTATATTATGATGATGATGAGGCTGAAAATTCAGATCAGCCAACTGATTCAGATGTTTATGAGACACGGAATGTCTCTTTGGAGTTTGGTCCTAATGCCAAACTATCACCGATAACATTATCCACCACTGTACCACTTTCATCTGCCTTCATGGTCAGAGGATTGGTGGATGGACAGTGGTGCTTTGCCATGCTTGACACGGGCTACACATAATTTCATTGACGAGGGGTTTGTTAGCAGGTGTAGATTTCATGTAGAAGAGTCCGTTGGATTCTAAGTCAGGGTGGCAGATGGTTATACCCTTGCTTTCTCTAGACGCATACACCATCTGTCTTTCTTTTGATGACTACAAGTTACAGGCTGATTTTTATGTAGTCAACTTGGGTGAAATGGACGTTGTGTTGGGTATGCAGTGGCTATAGGACATTGGGGAGTTTACCCTCAGCTTGTGTTCGATGGAGATGAGGTTCAAGTACCAGGGCAGGGGGTATGTGTTGAGGGGAATCAGAGAGGGGAGTTTGTGCTCTATTTGTATTTTTAGAGAGGAGAGCAAGACGATACAAGAGCATTATTTGATTCAGGAGCATGTCACACATCATGTTTCCAGCAAATCAAGGATACACCGTTCTGATCAGCATACAAGTATGGTTCACTTTGTGAACAATCGCTTGTTTGATATGGATACGGCATTGTCTTATGACAATCCGCTTTTCGAGGTTGATGTTGATTCCCCTCTTGTGACAAGGGATGATGATGTTTGGGATCCCATCGGTGCATCAAGGTTCCAGACAGGCCTTATAGATGAATTTTCAGAGGTGTACATGATGAGGAGTGCCTATAGCTTTACATTTGATCCACATGTACGAGATATCTAACAGATGCACAATTTGATAGCGCGTGAGCTAAATGATTGGTATGATAGTTTATCTTGCGCTAAGAAAGGGGGCAAATCTTGTCTGCCTGTAGAGATGCTCCCATGTGATGAGTGACATTAGCCCTTCCAACTTTGGCGTCCAAGGATATGCAATCTCAGACAAGTTGCATTCATTCTGAGATAATAAATACTAGCTGTGATTCAGTTCCAGGTTTTTAATTTTGCAATTAATAAATTTCTCAATGCATATTTTCATCATTGTAAATATCTCAATCCCCTGAACTGCAATAAGAAGGATTTCTTGTGCATAGCTTACATAGATGGTTTGAATTTCATGCATTGTATTATTTCATATTTTCAAAATACCAAAAAAAAGCATAAAACTCTGAAAACACGAAAATTACAAAGTTGCAAAAAACAAAATCTAGCAGAGCCAATTAAAAGGTGGTAGAACCAACAGGGTTCTTACACCATGTCCATAGGGACTTCACAATTTTCTCAAAATTTTTGAAGTATAGAAGTCCAATGGAAAATCGATGTGCATAGGGACTCTTACCTTTTGTCCTTGTTACTGATATACAAGAGGGGAAAAACAACCTCCATAGGGATTTTCATGATTTTTCAAGTGGAAATTCTATTTCCATCGGGACGAAGTGCATTTTTATAAGCAAAATTTGATTTTCATAAGGATTTTGCATATTTTAAGTATGGAAAATCATTTTTTATAAGGATTTCAAAGCCCTTATGCACAAAATATGTCTTTATAATACATTTTGGACTATTTGAAAAACCAAAATATTAATGCACTTAGGTATTTTATCACCATTCATTGCAACTTGACCCGGTGTAACCTTAATCTTGACACTCCTATTTGCACTTGCAACTTGACAACTTTATCACTTAACCACTTCTTAATCCTTTTGAGCTCTGAATTGTCACCTCAACTGCAAAAACCTAACAACTACGAGCAAAAAAGAGGGGGTCCCCATTTGCAATGGGATGATGGTGTGAAAACCTCATAACATATCCCTAATATTAAGGACGTAATTTTTTGTCACACTATAACATTATTCTTGCAAGTTGGAAACATTAAACCAAATCATATTCAAAGGGAAGCTAACATTGCAAATAAGTCTTCATCTTGGACCTAAAAGCTGTTTGACAAAAATAACTCATTGGGGAAGGTGAAAATTTGTGTAAATTCTATTAGGGGATCTTACAATTGTTTTGAGCAACAGGGAATGTTACCTATCATTAATGTTTGATGTTCACATAATAAAATTTCTACACATTTAAACACGAGTATCATCCAGATATATTTTTCCAATGCAGGAAATGAGTCCCAAAGAATAAATCATTTATGGTGACTGCTGTTTCCACAAAACCCTCAAACAGTATCAAATAAGAGTTGTGAACTGACTGACATTTTAAACAGCTGTTCATTTTTGGGGCTGCCTCATGTTGGTCCCTACTGGTTGTTTCTTTTTTTGAGGCCAACTGATACTTTAATAGTTTGATTCTCTTGGGCTTGGCATAGTTTGTGTGACTTTGGGACATGATTCCATTCCGTCCACCTTTTTGTGAATAATCAGCACAACATTTGTGACATAATATAAATTCCATTAGAAAAAAATCCATGCCAAGAATTTACATAAAGATTCATTAATATTAATAAACCACCCTGAAGAAAATGTCTTCACTCAACCTTTCATCAAGTCAGTCCAACCTTACATGTAAATAATCCTAACTGATATTAGAAGGAGATCCTGCAATGATGTCAGTTTGCGGGTCATTACAAACTGTGTTACCTTTAATGCTCTATGATTTTGTATAACATGCGTGCTATTCAAACAAAAAGCATCAAAGACCCAAGGGTCTTGATACCATTGATTGACATAGAACGAACCCTTTTCCACTCAACACATGGACAAGTATCATTTTTCTAATCATGCAGAACACACAATTGGAGTCAATGACAAGAAGTCCCACTTAAAATAATTTACAAATCCAGACTCAGCATCATGCACTGACCATTAATCCAAAAAGACATTACCCATCTCATCACCAGTATCTCAAATTGATGCATAATGATCATATGACTGTTTTACACAGTCAAAATGGCATCTATTATACCTTACTTGTCATATACCTTGTTGTGCAAACTCACTCTATAATGGGTACGTACAGGTACTAATGATAAAGTTGTATACAGTGGTGTCTTTCCCAGGACTAAGATGTGATGCCATTCAAATGGGTTATGATTCTCCTAGTATGAAAAGCTGATCTTAAAATATACTCAAATGAAAAAGTAGGAGCCAAACTGCTTAATTTTGAGCAGGAAAAAGAAGCATGGACTAAAACAAAAGTGTCAATAGTGCATAACCCAGATAAGCCTTGAAGCTGTGCAGTTGCCATTAATGAAATTCCACCACATAAAACATGATTGCAGAAAAATCGAAACTTCTAAGCTTTTTCAAAAGGTTTCACACTATTCAACTTAATCTCTAGTGAAGTTTGAAACCATTCTGAATGACATAAGACACTTGTATGACTATGATAGAGAGATGCTTGGAAGTTGACAGCACTCAAATCAGAAATGATAAATTTCTAATATCAAGAGAAAGTATCATTTCTGCCTTGGAAATTTTCATGATGTTGATTACAATACATTTTTTGCAAAGGTATCTTCTGAACATTTAGGGGGTTTAGAGTTTGATAGCCACGTTATAAACAGTCCAGTAGATAATAAAAAAGACAAAAAGTATAAGAAAATAATACAGCAAATTGCTCCTATACATTTGATAGTAAATGTCAATAGATACAACTAAAATTTTAGAGAACAGATACAGACACTGACAAGATATCTTTATCTCAACTCTAATATGCAATCTTTTCAGAAACCACACAATGGGTCACCCCTGCTCCCAACCAAGACTTTTAAGCACATAAATTTTATTACATTTTCGATGAGTGAAAAGGGTTTCATTATGTAATGTTAATAGGTAATGATGACAGCATGAAAGAAATGATACTTCGACCCAAAACTGTTTCCTCCAGATCTTCATAAGGTAATAACACTTACCTGACCAGGACCTCCACCATAGCCACCATTGGGATCCTACAATGGAAAGATTGCCTACTTAGGTCAGCACAAATATTCCAAATTCAATAATTTCAGTTCAAAAACCTGAATTGGCATGCAAAGTACATATTTATTTATTATTCATTCCGGGCAAAAAAAAACTCAAATCATTTTTTAAAATACAATGCAAATTGATATATATTTATGTTGGTAAGAGTTACAAACAGTCAGCCACCAAAAGAAATTTATTAGATGAGTACAACTACTTGCAGAAAGCCATTAATGTCCAAAATAATTCATTGATAAATGAACAGTCATATACTGCAAGATGCTTAAGACTGCTAAATACAAATTCTGTCCAGCCTGACTATCATCTGCCTTTAAAGACATTATACAGAATCACTATTACAATAATATTGCATTATTTACCACATAATCGTCATTTAATGTATCTGAACACTTAATGTAATGTCCCATTTCTAGCGAAAGTTGTATGATATTGTCGTTAGCCTATTTCCCCATGGTGTCATAGGCTAACTAAGACATTTAAGGGACTTTGAGGCCATTTGGCCTAGGCAGTTTTGGTGGTAGTTCATTCCGAGGTGATCTAAGGCAATTTTGGGCGCACTTACTATTTATAGTATTTCATTATGGGCATGTGGGACTTCCAGTTGCAGTGGCTTGTCGATGGTAAATTGTTTAATATCGACAAGATCATTTGTTTATCATTGATATGATTTATTATGCATTAATAAAATTATTTTATAAAGTTAGATTTAATTATTTAACTTTATCAATGCATAGTCTATAGTTTGTGGGAAATATTTAAATTAGTATGGTCTTAAAAGGTAAATGGGGAAATATTAAAGAAAAAGCATTCAATAGGAGCCGCGAGAAAATAGGAGCCACAGAAAAATAGGAGCCACGAGAAAATAAGAGTCGCAAGAAAATAGGAGGAAAAAAGCATATCCCAAAAAAATAGGGAAAGGCAAAGTGTTATGTTTTTATCACACATTGACAAAACAAGTGTGAGAGCTCATGTGAAAACAATATAAAAAGGAATGAAGAGCTCTCTTTCAAGATGCTTGGAAAATATATGAAGTTTACGAAATTGTTTGGAGAACTCGTATTTTTGGGCTTGGAGGACGAAGACCCTTCTCGCTACCATTCTCTTTGCTGTTGAGAGATGCAGTTAGGATAATTTATGGGAATTGCTTGAGCACTAAGGTAAATATTTGTTTATATAATACAGTTAGTACTTCATTACATGAGATCTTAGAGCTGGAAGAGTTCGATTTGAGGTATTGAAGAGGCTGTTCGAACTAGTAATTACTGATATCCATTTCTATATGCTGGCCGTGAGTGCTAAGAGTCTATAAACTGAACTTTGCTAGTTGTATAAGTCTAGAACAGAACAGTACAGAAATCTACAAGCTGCCAGGAGTGTCGTACAGTTTACAGCTGTTGTATTCATGCCATACATAACTGAAGCTGCTAGCAAAGTCCTTGTAATAGGCTTTAGAGAGCTGTTACAAGACTGTACACGTCTGAGGTTCATTAGGGACAACTCCTATCAGTCAAAGAGACCATACAAAAGTGTCAAACAAGCATTCATCAGGCTGCACATGAAAGGAATCCTGAGTTACCGGATTCCTGTCATAGACTGTAAGATTCCCGACCCAACTGAAGCCAGTTGTTTACTAGAATTTTTTTTTTAAGTATTGAGGGTGGATATCAATCGAGTTTCAATCAACTGCTTATGTACCTTATTGTTGCATAGATTCTCGCTATCGGGAAATGAATGCATGCATATATATATTATTCTGCCTTATACTACCCAACAGGCGTAGCAAGAATTTTAAACCAGATATGGCGCAGCAGTCATAAAATGCAATCACAGAAATAACCAATAACTGTTATAATATTCCAAATCTACTAAGTTCCAGATTTTCGCATTTACTAAATACTATTGCCTTGCGTATACATATTTTAACATGAATGGAAACAATAGTTCATGCACCTGTCTGCGTATTGCGGCTACTACTGGTGTCAGCCCTCGAGCTGCATGCTCTCTGTGTCTGCGGCTGGAATAATGGTGGTTAAATGTCCCACAGCCTGCTCCTCCCATGTTCTCCTATCCCCCGAGGCATGAACCCACATACAATGCGATTTCAGCAGACCAGATAATGACGCTATTCCTTGCCGGCCTCCGGGATATTGGCTGCTATTATGAATCCCGTCCAGTGAGCAGCGGATTCTGTTATGCTGAAGATGTAATGTGTTCACGCGAGCATCCCCGTCCACCATTCAATGTTCCGCGCTGCAATGGAAATGTAGAATGGATAGATCCACGATAACTGGGCGCTGGTATATATACTGCGTTCCTCACTGTCTAAGGGAGAAAGCCTTCACTGTAGGTATCGTGCCGACTGTATGAGCACCAGTCACGATATTATCAGCCCAGGATTGGAAGACGTTTTAATCTTACTGAGGTAAGAGTCTTCCTAGCTGCTAT
>MU224493.1:1510823-1530961 GCA_018584345.1 Thuja plicata
TATATATTATTATTTAATTATTTGATATATATTATTATTTAATTATTTAATTATTTTATGTAATAATATATATTATATATTTATATTTATATTTAATTATTTTATTTAGTATGTTGTTATTTATATTAATATTTAATTATTTTATATATATTATAATATACATTTTATTAATGTTACAATATATTTTAAATGTACGAGAATTCATTAAATATAATATTTGCACTATATATATATATATATATATACACACACGCATCCAAACGCATCCGCATCCCCCCAAAAAAAAATTTCACGCATCCGCGCACCCGCATCTCGCATCCGCATCGGCATCCGCACCCGAATCGGTAACTAAGACTTCATTGAATATCAATCGATTATCATTTCATGGTATCAGAGCCCATAGGTTAGTTTTTATAGTTTCATACCTGGAATTGAATTCCAAAAGTTTTTAACATTTTTTTATGAAGCATTGTGTAGAATTCTAAAAAAATTTAGAAGATTTTTTTCGAATTTTGTTAATATAATCAAAGTTTTCAAAAACAAAGGTTTTTGAAATTGCAAATCTCTGAAGATTTCAAAGGTTTTTCTACTGAGCACAAGGGTTTACTATCTCAAACCTGCATTTTTTTGGAGGTTTTGTTTGCCGCATTCGAGAGTTTCCACATTTGCTCATGAATGGCGGGTTTGCTGATTTTTTTTCCACAAAAAATCATGGATGGATGGTTCGCTGATTTTTCTTTTCTCACAAAAAATCATGGATGGGGGTGTTTTCTGATTTTTTTCCACAGAAAATCATAAATGGAGGGTTTTGCATGATTTTTTCCTAGAAAACGTGGTCTTTTGCATTTTAGTTTTTCATGATGGGGTTTTTTTTAATTTTTTACCCAAAAAAAAATCATGTAGACTTTCAATTACTTTTCTAGGTTTTGCTCAATTTTTTCCACAAAAATTGTGATGTTTTGTAAAAAGGTTTTTGCTCTTTTTTTCAAAAAAAAAATTATGGTTTCCTTTGTTGTAGGGTTGCTGGTTTTCTGACAATTTTTACAAAAAAAATCATTGGTTTTCCCCCTTTTTCCCTCAAAATGAAGGTTTTTGATTTTTTTTAACAAAATTGTGGCGTCTTCGACAAAATGTTTTGACAATTTTTTAAAAAGTGTGGTTTCTTGTAGAGTGTTTTGGGTTGTATCTCAAGTTTCAAAGGCGAACGTTGTTCCTACAAATGTATTGGCGTTTAATGGTGTTCAAGTGTTGTTGCTTTTGACAACTTTTGGCAAAATCATTGTTTTTCAGAGTTGTGAAGTTTTTAAAGCTGATTTTGGTGTCTCTGCAACAAGGGAGGGATACCTTTATAAGCCAACATCATGTTGGAAGGATTATGGTAAACTTGGTCATATCCAGAAGTTCTACAGCACCAAGCAGGGTCTCAGCACCAAACTCATGTCGCAGAGTGTTCTGAAGAGAAGGCGGCAGCCTTCTACGTACTCATAGCCAAATGGTATGCAAATTCAGTCTTTTGTAGGGTAGTTAATTAATAAATTGACCATTAAGGGGGGGTATTAAAATAATATTGTATTATTTACCTCATAATTGTCATTTTAGGTCACTTAATGTATATTTAGATGTATCTAGTCACTTAATGCAGCTAGTCAGTTAGATAGTTTTGTATATTTCTATTGCAATTCCCAATTAACAATTGTTTCTTTTAGAAACATTGTCTTTGTATTTCCTTATTTAAAGAGCCTTCATCTGCTTTGTAATTAAGTTCGCTGAATATCAATTGATTATCATTTCAATTGCAAATCATTATAACTATTATTATATGTAGTACTCTGGACAAAACGCATGCCTCCTTTGGATATTGTCTTCTACAAGTCTATTTTGTTCTTGTGTTAAAGATTGGAGCAAAAAAAAAGTTATGTGATATTCTGTCTTTTACAAGTCTCTTTTCTTCCTGTATTAAAATTTGGAGCAAAAACAAACGTTACATCTACTGCTTAGCTGACTTGAGACAACATTAATCAATAATCTTGGATTGCCAACATTAGAAGCTCATGTCAGCATTTACACACCAAAATTCCATCTACTATATGTGTTTTTCCTTGTGTTTTTTCCATTTCCTTTACTGTACCATTAATTCTTTGCTGGGAATTTGAGGATGATCACCAGAAATATGGCCCAACAATATAGGTAAAGACTTCCCTGAGACATGACTGTGCACGAGCCCTGAAAAAGCAGGTGTACGGCATCAACAAGATTACAGACCCGGCTAATGGGGTAAGTAGCATAGTTGAGCCCATTGCATGCATGGTTCAAATGAGTAGACTGGGCAACGTGACTGCCTGGTGGTCCTTAAAGTGAATGACATGTACTAAGCGATTCCTCAGCATTGTTGATTGCTTGCACATTAAGTAATGAACATTCCTCTTCTTTGTGAAAACTTTATCTTTGCAATCATGTACAAAATGCGAAATCTCTTCATGAGACTCAAAACAGGAATGACTAGGTTGAAATTCAATTGAAGAGGGTAGCCTGTAGAAGGCTTATGTGTATTAGGGGATGCAACTCAGTAGATTAAAAGTAAATTAGATATAATCATCAAGCAAAAGTGTTGCATGCAAGATGAAGTAGTTGAATTTGTAAAGTAGTTGAGAGGAAAAAAAGTCTGAAGCCATGCAAAACAAAACCACTAGTAGGAACTAATGTTGGCTATGTGTTGTATACTTTTCATGTTTTACACCCCTTGTCAACTATACACCGCCTAGCCATAGTTAGTGAGGTCTGGGGCAGGACCCCTATTGTAGGGTATGAGGGGATAAACAGCCCCTAAGAGCCTATCGCCCCTAAGAGCCTATCGTTTTACACCCATTGTATTCTAATACTGCTCAGCAGTTCCTTATAATGTGTACCTATAACTACTTTTTTGAGTTTCACTAAGCCTATAATGAGTACAATCAGATTTACCAATACAAATCAGCCATGTTTGGCCAATATATATCTTAGCATTGGCTCCATGGTCAAAAACATAAAGGGTGTAATACCAGCGAAGGTGCAAGACCTTAAGAAACATTTTGAAAAGGTGGAAAAAACATCATTGAGCAGGGGAACAAAATGACCACCCCAATGGATCGCCTTACATTTCCTTCAACCTATGTTGCCAAATTCCTCCCTTACGGCCCAAAAGTCTGGTCTGGTCCGGCCAAAAGTCTAGTCCGGATGCGGGCCGGCCAAAAGTCTGCCGCAAACCTGCAAATTCTGCCCACCTTTCTGTCAGAAGAACCCAGGCAGACTTTTGCCATTTTTACGGCAAATTTGGAATTCCATGGCAGGACCCAGGCCGAATTTGGCTAAAAAATGGTTTTTTTTTACATTTTTTAAGTTTTTATTTGGGTCTATTTTAGTCAATTTGACCCTCCAACCCTAAAATAGACCACTAAAAAGGTCAAAAAGGTAAAACATATGTCATTTGTGCATTTGTGCATTTGTGAATGAAAAGAAAACTCCTTGCCTCCATTGCTAGAACCGATGCCAATGGCACTGTTTGTGCTTCTAATTTGCCACAGCAGGAGGATGATGATATGTTTGATGACTTTTGATGATATTTGATCCGTGATGGCTGATTGTTAATGTCGACATTTATATTTTTGAACTGAAACATTGATATTGTGGTGTATTTTGGCATTTTGCTATGTCATTTGGACTAAAACATTAATATGTATGGCGGTGTATTTTGCTATGTTGCTTTACTATTAGCATAGTGGTGTATGAACTTATTTGCTGCTGCATATATATACACATCTATATATTCTTTAAAAAAAGAACATATCTTTTTTTACAGACGAACCCAAACCCACCCCAAAAAAATTTTGAACGAATCTCGAGCCCAAATCCGAACCCAAACCAGGATTGGCAACTTAGCCTTCAACCCCTAAGTAGTATAGCACAGAGATACTTTCATTGCCCACGAGAATGCTGCCATAGCAAGCTGTTGAAGTTAGTGTGGGTACAAGGCAACATTGATTAGACTCTTTCCCAATCCAAACATAGAGAACAAAGTTAAAGGGAACTTTTAAGAACTGATAGCTTCAACGAGTCCTAACCTCAATGCTCTTTGAAGAACGTACAAGGACAACGACCATACATGGTGGTAACTCTATTGACAAGGATCTATTTACCTGCAACCTCTTTCCATCAGATTTCTATCATGAGTGTTTATTTTAAATATCTTACCTCTTTACATTTCTTTGGGCACCTTACTTTTAGAATTTTCATTTTATTATTTGTACATTCATAAAAAAGTAATTTTGTAGTGACTTGTCCCAACTCCCAATTAGCTACAACTTACAAGTTCCTCTTCAGCTCAGTGGATCTGGAGAGCAGAACTAATTAATTACTAAAAAGACACAGAGATTAGTGTATGTGCATTACAGCCTGCACCTCATTTCATACAAGCAAATCAAGTACAAGAATGAAGCAATAAAGCATTGGGATGTAACACCAAAGCATCCTAAATTGGATGCTTCCATTGCAATGAGTTTCTTTTGTCTCTATTCAGATGAGGGGTATGAAGCTACCACATAGGACACCCATAGTGCAGGGATGTTGGCACTGGCACTGGCACTGGCAACACTTGTAAGTATAATGAACCAACTCATGATGTTGATGCTCTTGACAAAGAGCAATACAATGATTCATATTGAGTTCCCGTGTACACTTGCACCATGTTAATGTAATTTGACAACTACCTATTGCTCATTTTAAGCATTTGAAACTTTTTTAATTTATTATTTAACACTTGGCATTAAGTTATCAATTATCAGTTGTATTTTGTGGTTAATTTTGTATATACTGTGCAAAACTTGGCTAATTTTATATAGTATAATTATTATGATTTTTACATCTGTACCAAACCCAGTTCCAAAAAATCAGCAAAAAGCCACATACTCATTCCTAACCTGAACCACCACTAAAAATCTTATGATTTCTTGTTAAAGTTCCAATTAAAAGTACACAGACACCCTGAACTACAAGAAAAAAATATATAGAATTTTACACAAACCACTGCTCAGTGCTTGACTCTGTCTTTGGCCTTATTTTACACGCATTTAGAACTGCACCATAAGATTGATGGACAATAAGCCCAAAGCATCCAACATGATGTATGAGAATTCGCAAATGCTTTCAATAAGTTAAAACCATTAACATGACAATGGTCTATGCAGTCACTGGCACAGCATGGCTCAAATTGTAATAGAATATAAAGATCAATACATGATCATTGGAGAAAACCTATGTTCCACAACATTTCTGGGACAGGTATGGTACAATGGCAGGGAACTTGTTTCGGTGATTGCAGTCTGAGGGCTGTGAGATTATGTCTACAAAAGCCTGCATTTCAACCACATTCCAAAAAAAATTGTTTTTTTGTGCTTCACAGAATACCACACTGTACCAGATCATGGAAATGGGCCTTTAATTTCTTTTGCAACTAACAATAATAACTGACAGATACCATATCAAGAATTTTGAAGTTTGTAACTTTTTTGAACTGAAATCAGAAATCTAGATTATTATTGTTAGCGTTAATTCTTATATATCTTACATTAACTGTGAATGTCAATCATGATATATTTATTTCTTTTATACTACAGTTGTCGCTGTCACTGCTGTCATGATAAATTTAATTGCTGTTATATTGCTGTCATAATATATTTAACAGTCATTTTTAATGTAATGAACAATTTCCTTTTAATACATTAGAAAAAATTGCTCTTCCTCAAGGGACACCTGACCATCCCAAAATGTTTGAGGGACGTCTAAGACGTCCCCAATCACCTCAGGGTCATCCCCAATTTAGGGGCACATTCCTGGAAGTTGTTAAAGGTATGGCTAGGCGATGTCCCCTAGCCTCCCTCAATTCCCGAAACGCCTCTGGAGATGGGGACAAGAGTTTAAGGGTTAAGGACACATCCCAATGTAACACGACAAAACGCATACAGTAAGTGAAAACACTAAAGTAACAAGCTGTTAACTACAGTATTAGTAAGAAAATAGCTCAAGCACCCAACCATGATGTATGTAAATTTTGGAGTACAGCCATACTTGTAAAATATTAGGCTCTTCAAACTTCCACAAACCATATTGTTTGCTTTCTGGGAGAAATTGCATAGGAAACGGAAATGAATTAATATTTGGATTACACTGTGTAAAATATTCTACCAATTTACTGGGTGATTCAGTCTTGTACTGATAATATAAAAAAATATAAGATGTTGCTATGACCAATTTTAACATTGTAAATAAAGAAATAACTGCAAAAACTACCAATTAAACCATCCATAGAGTCAAACCTATACCTGGCAACGACAGAGGAAGTTAACCGTGCGTTGCCTAAGTTCCTCGTCAATAGGCTCTCCCAAAAGAGTCATGGAGTGAAGAATCCAATAGCATAACCAAGGACGGCTGCAACCATTCAACAAAGAATATAAATGAAAAAAACGATAAGTGCACATTTATAAAGTATCTACTTTTTACTAGAAAGAATATATGCCTATCAACTATGATCAAACCAACTAGTAGCATGCAAAGAAAACAAACTTTGCGACCATCTAAGTAATTTTGAGATAAATATATCTTTTTATATTACACTTTCATATTCTTAAGATTATATGGAAAAAAATCTAGTAGTACTACATATAGATGCAAATTTCTCTTCATAAGCAATTTCTTCACAGCATCACACACTAGTTTAAATCAAGACTAGTTTTATCAATCAAACTAATTTCAGAAGCTGTTTAAAATGCAAGAGGAAACTTTTGTTGAATATATGCCACTGACCCATTTTCCTTTCCCATAAAAAAGATAATCGATGCTTGAATAACCTTTTTTGGAAAAATGAATAAACCAAATAGTTACTAGTAATTTGTAAGACCTAATGAGACCCATACTTGTAGAATATCATGCAAGTCACCTAAACTCACTTCATTTCACTTTTCAAAGTAAAGCAATAGAGATGAGCATATCCAACATGAACAATAGGTTAGGGGTGATGTAGTCAGCGTACAATACCTATTATTATGTTTGATAATATCGGTTATCCATCAATGTATTAATTGTCGTCAATGTATTAATTGTCCATTGGTTGTCACTCTCAGGTAGTTGTAAGTGTCAGTTGGTTGACGGTTGTGTCTCTCTTCGCAATCGTCAGGTCCTTTAAATATTTGTGTACCGCCAAGGAAGGGGGTTGTGGATAGTCGGATGAGTTGTAATCCTTGGCTGACCATCTCTGGTCCTCTTCTCTGTAGTGAATTCATGAGCTAATCAAGATCTATTTTACTCCTATATCTGGTACACACTGCCATTTGTATTATTAATTCATGTATGCAATTTACCAAGTATAGCAGTAAACATTTGACGTTGTTTCCTTAAAAGGAGTCGGGTCAGTGTTGCATGATTCAAGCCCTTGGATCCCAATAAAGGCGAGAAGAGGCCACAAGGTGGTCAAGACCAAGTAATTAGGCGATCCTTAAGAATTGCAAAACAAGAACATAGAAGAAGATTACAAGAAATTACCAAAAACTTACCACCCCCTAACGAAACATACCTTGCCAACCAAGTAAGATAGTCGTCTATATAGACACCGTCATACGAGGAGTACAAAGAAGGAAATCTTGAACTGACACACATATTGCATGGCATTGAGAATCTATCTTAGGAGAACCCATCATTACATGATCTGAACCGAAAACCCTCAAACGAAGGGAGTTAATGTTGGAGGACAAGAATATGTAGTGGTGTTGTTAGTGGTGTCTTTTGGGAGCTTTGTTGTGTTCCTTTCCTGGTGGGCCTAAGGCCTTTCCTTTGTATCTCTGTTTTGACTGAATAAACCTTTACCCCTTTTTTCAAAAAAAAACATCCATGGCAATCAAATTTTGTAGAAGGATGAAAAAAATGGATTTGGCAAGAACAAGAGAAATATCTTTTGTAACAATGTACAAAGAACACATGTATATTTTGATAAAATTAGCACATCATTCTTTGTCTTGTAGCTATCCCTGCATTGTTATGCATGCATGGGCTGAAGTATTATAATAAATAACTCTTTCAATTTTTCGACATGCATAGATCAAAGAGTGGAAGAATCTTTGCCAGATTTGAATGTTTATAATTTCACTTCATCTGATTGCTTTAAAGCCCTTTTACTGATCACAAAAGATAACAACATTCAGAATAAATGGGAAGATCTGTACTTTGCATCCAACACAGAATGGCCTGGCCCAAGGCGACTGATGCCTCGTTGTAGAAAATCAATGTGCTGATCACGCCAAAGCTCCAATCTGATCATCAAAAAGAAAAGAAAACTGTGAATGTCAAATCTCGTATGCAAAATGATGTGCTAATTTGTTGAAACCTCTAGACTATAGCCAAATGTGAAAGTACAAATAAAAGCATACCCAAAAAAACTGGAAGATACAAGAAGGATCGGAATCTGTAAAGCCATCAGGAAAGTTTAAACTACGAATAAAGAAGTGCACTTTATTAAATTCATAATTCCTATTTTTGCTTAACTTAAAATGAAGACTGTACAAGGCACTGAAATAAAAAAAGGAAGGTATCACACTTATTCTTCACAGCTATTGTTGTGATTGGAGAACAAACATTCTTCCATCTGCAACAGATATCATAATAATGCGGATGTCATTTCAAGTCTAAATAAATGCTGGATTGAAGATTCTCCTGATTGACAGATTAGGAAAAAATTTGAATTTTTGCATCTCCTGAACTGAGAACACAATCATTGGTGATCAGACAGGTTGAAAAATCTTTACTCCACTGTCTTTGAAAAGTTTACACGGGGTTTTAATATTTGGATTTGCACTCTTTGTCAATAAAATTCCATGTTATATTTTCTCGTTTGCTAATGTTTTTTTTAGTCGAGACCTCTCAACCCACAAGAGATTTTGAAAACATCATTGCACACAGCATTGGCTTTTTATGGTGATCAACAACAATGCCTAGCCCTTCTATGTTCTCCGAACTCTTATGCAATCTAGAGCCCCCTTTTCCATCAACCTATTTATCTTGCCTTGGTAAGTTTCTAACAAGTGATCCTACTTTCAAATGATTATTTCTTACCTTATTTTTTGTGTATAATCATTTGCTAAGGGTCCATCCCCTGCCTCTTACATGATTTTATTACTTTCTAGTTTTAGTTTCAGGTTTCAGATACCACAATACTGAGTTGTTGAAGACACTCTTTAACAATCTTGATTACTGTTCTAACATGTAGGATGTTAAAAATAATTTCTATTTTCTTTCTGCTACAATATCAATGTTAGCGGTTGTAATGGGACTACTCATATTGTCATGTCCCCCTTTTGAATCGTCGATAATCAAGTACAGCTAAACTTATTATTTTATTTTCCGTAAGCTTAAGGGAAAGGTGAGCGAAGATATTTTAATAATATTTTTTAGTTGATCCTAGTATTATTAATTGAAAACATTAAAAGGACAACTTAATTATTATTATATGTCGGCCAACTAAATGAGGCATATAAGGTTTTGTTAACTTCGTGGAATACTTTATTATTGAATATCTTATGAATACCTTGTTGGTGAAGGAGTTACAGACTATTTTAAGTCAGGGTGGGTGCTAGTCTTGAATGGGCATCTATTGAAAATAATATTAAGTTAAAATATTATACCTTTAAATGAAGCTTTGAGTTTGGGCACCCGAGTTGATATATTTAAGGACCTGCTAAAGAGTGGGATGGATCATTTGATTAAAAAACTTCTCTTTTCCATAGAATAAGCCTAGTGTTCATCTAATTCCAAGGATGGAAACTCTTGAGATAATCGAATTAGAGGATAAAAACACTTGAAATTATCGAATTAGAGGACAAAAAACCCATGATTCTTCAGCTGTAAATTCATCTAGGGTTTATCATTGTGCGAAATGGTAGTTAAAGAATTTTCAATAGAAGTGCTTGATTTGATTATCCAATGTTTTGTGAAGAATTACAGATTTTAGTTTATTTAAAATATCAAAGGAATCCAGATTGAAAAAGTATATTGTCACTTGCTATAGCAAATCTTAATGCCTTTCTTGGTGAGGTATTATGCTGGTCAAACTTATCGGAGGGAGCTTTACTATTCTCAATGTTAGCTATAGAAATCTAGAAACTCATAGAAGAGTATCATACAAATTCTCACATCAGCCATGCCATTTTAGAAAGTGAATAAATGCATTTGGTAAATGATGTGTTACTCTAGACCTACGTTACTAGGTCCCTCCCTTAGACCCCCCCGGTCCCGGTTCAGCTTGAACTAGGTTTGGATTTGGATACGATTCTCCAGGGGTTCGAATAGGGTTTGCATTTCTGCCTGTGAGTTCGCACAAATTGATACGCGACAAATATCTGCCAATTTTCTGAATGTTTTTTGCTATTTTGCGAAAGTTTTGGACATTTCAGCTACCGCAACAATTTTGTGATGTAAGCTTCACCCGAGTTTGGAGTTTGAAATTGGTGAACTTATAAAAAACTGTAAAAAACATTGCCCTATTAAAAAGACACTCCAGCTATAAAGGAGAATGCACTTATTGTCAAGGCCAAAACAAATCGATTCCACAAAGTGAGCCGTCTATGAAACATTGAACATGCTGCAAAATGAAGTCTTATGTTGTAAGATAGAATGAAGAACATCAGCTTGGCATTTTCAAACTCGAAGAAGTACAAGAATCAAGAGCTTAGGTATGGAAAAGAGAATCCATTGGGATAGCATATCCCTGACTTATCTTAAGAGCCGAATTTAAACAAGAACATAATTTGCAAAACCAAGATGGTATATGCAAAAGGAGAGTTCTTGGAACTTAAATTCCCAAACTAAATAAGGATACAGACATTACATTCCAAAACAAAAGAATTGAACGTCAGCAGAAGACTTTAGACATATGTGCATTCGAGGGAAATTGGATTATCCATGATGCGATACCATGCCAGAAAAATCAGCAAAGCCGATTCCTTAAAAATGCCTAGCACCTGAGCATAATGATGAAAAGGTCAATGACATGTAGAAATTGAATTGCTTTTTATTGTGAAGAAGTGGATCTTATCGTCATATCATTAAGTTTTCACTTTTCACAATAGTTAATATTAATATTATTAGTATTATATTGTTTTTTTATAATTTTATTGTGTTTATATTATTAGTATTATATTATTTTTAATAATTTTATAATGTTATTAGTCATATTAAATATTAATTTTAGCTTTCTTTTATATATTTTATTTTAGGATATATATATATATATATGGACGAACCCCTCCCCCCCGAAAAATATTTCGATTAAACCCGCAAATCTCGAACCCGAACCCAATTCCGAATGGGGACCAGCAACTTAGCTCTAGACAAATCACACCAGTTATTTGTGAACATACCATTGCCATGCGGAGTTGTTGGGTTTGGAAGATATTAGAAATGGGCCATGCAAGTTCTTGAATGAAGTTTGGATTTGGTGCTTGAGTAGAGTTTGAAGGGGCTTGTTGATGCGAGTTTTGTTCCACTCACATAACATGCAGGACTAAATACTCAATGCTTCGAGGTGAAACACAGAACATCAACCCCTCTCTTGAACAAAGTCATCTCCCACGCTAAGCTTTGCAATTTGAGATCATGGAATGACTCCAAGGTTCCTATAACTTGTGGATATCTAACTCAGTTGAAATGATGTGATTTGTTGGTAATCACTTAGGGGGACTTACGCTATTTTCTCAATCGGTAGTCACACTTAGCTTTGCAATGTATACTCAAATATCACTCTTGACTTTACTTATCAACTCTCTTAAACTACTTTTACCTTTAACTATGAATGGAAGGATTAGCGGATGGACTAGGACTCTACTAAATGAAATCTTATCAGCAACCTCAATCCCACTTAGTGCAAAGCTTCAAAGGATCTCAAATGGTTTTCACATCAACACCTTCTCCTGAATCCAACTTGGAAGTACAAACTAAGGATCCAACGCTAATTGAACTTAAGTGCAATGACTAGCTTACCACACAAGGCTTCCTCACAATCAGCAAGGAGGCTAGTGGCCTAATATACTTGAGTCAATCCAATCAAACATCCATCAATACTTGCATGCAATCTACAATCTTTCTCTACTCTTACTCTTACAACTTGAAATGAAAATCCTATCTTAAATGTGGAAGAAGAGCACCATGCAATAACACCAAATTGATCAAACTTAATCACCATGCAAAACACAACAATGACAAGTAGAGCAATTTCAATATTATATTAGCAACAATTTTCTCCAACCACCCTTACAAATGAAATGAGCAAGCCTTTATATAGATAGGGGCTTCAAGTACAATGAATGGCCAAGATTAAATCAGAATTTGTGGCCATGATTAATCCACATAAGCCCTAATTAGGGTTTCATAACCAACTGCTACAATCATTAAATGCTCACCCAATTATATTCAAACACCACCATGTGGGCCAATAGGAAAATTACATTCATTTTATGGGCCAATGAGAAAATTCAAACCCATAACAACCAGATAAGGATCACTGACATGTGGACCAATGAGAAGAGGGCACTTGTAGATAAAGCCACCACCTTGCAGACCAATAGGAAAATTCAAAAGCAATCATGGACCAATCAAAAAAAGGGCACGTGGACCTATGCCACTTGGCGCCAGATGAGCCAATCAAAGTAAGGCATTTATTAACCAACCAATGAGCAAAATCAAGACCATGTGGATCTATGCCACCCCATCACCTTGGGAATTGTGTCCCTCATCCTCATTTCTCTTTTCACATTCAATGAACCTGGACACAATCTCATTAATCATTCCCATGGGGACACTTGGCAATCAATCCAAGCCTATACTCATAGCAACCCACCTCACTGGTATATGTAGAACAAGACTTCTTCCAATCTACTATGTTATACCAAGTCATGAAGCCTACAAATTTTGCAACTGCATCCAAATTTTCAAACATAGTCAAGTTTCTCTCCACAGAGCTGATTTCTTTCACTTTCTTTTGAAGTTATTCCATAATTAACCTTTGATCACCATCTGTCTCTAAGTGCAACATAGATCCCACATATCCGAGTATCTCACTTCTCATCCTCAAAATGGCATCCCTTGTGACCAAGCAACAAGGCTTCAACTGCCCAACCACATCATTCCGATGAGTAACTACCTGATGTCATGCCATGAAGTCAACCTCTTGTCCCTTTTTCACCACTGGATCCTTGATCAAAGTATGCAATGGCACCTCTATGAGAATCTGTAAATGAGAGAGGATCTCATCATGTCCTACTGAAAAGTCTCCACACTATCTCAATATCCTCTCACTTCGCTCATGAAGGGAAAGTATGGTATCCTAAGTCCTCATAAACTTCTTGATAAATATGCTTGCTTCCTCACATACCAATGCCACCCATCTCTTTGCTTCCTACCCTGCAAGTTCAATTCCTTCAAGTCCTATTACATCGGTCACTGGAGGAGTGGAAATTGGGTCGGCTTGTTGAAGCAGGTTCATTATCTATATAAGATTCTCCGTCAACCTCCTGTTCTCTTCTTTGTATTTTCTCTTCTTTACCACTTCCTTGTTGATTCGGTCCTCCAAAGCCTGGATGGAACTATGGGCCTCCTCAACTTCTTGTTTCTTATTAGCCTACCCCAACTCCTACTCCTCTATATCATACTCTTCTGGCTCAATTTCTTCCCTTGTCTTGTTTGCCTTCCGGACTGCCACCTGTGCAATGCGTGTTCCCAAGGCATCCCCCGTGATATGATAGAATTTCCTAGCTGGTGCCTTGCCCTTTTCACTATCATCTCTTCTAACTATCTCCTCTAAACTGTCGACTTGCTGCTCAACTTCAACTCGCTTTGTCATTCTATCCTGCAGCCAAGCAAGTGCTATGATCACTCCAAGTTCATCCTCAACCCTTTCTTCCTCTTGGTTGTGCTCTTGGACCTCTTGATTAACTCCTTGATTTATTTCCACCTCCGGTGGCCGAACCTCATCATCCCCTGAGAGTGCCTCTATATCGATAATTTCATTTTCCTCATCTAGATGTTCCTTGCTTTGCTGAAGGGGAGACTCTACCTCTTGCTTGTTACCCTGATCCAATGGTACATAACTAGAGCTCTTATTAGCTGCAGATTCATTGACCACTGGAGCCGACACTTCTTTCTCTAATACCTGCCTTGGGGTAGTGTTCTCTGTTGGCTGCCTCTGCTTCTTTTGTTGTTTCTCTCGATTGATTACCTCCTTCCTTTTCTTTTCTCTTTCTTGTGGAGGTCTATTATCACCTCACTCACTGTGTTGACTCTCGAAACCATTACTCATCCCCTGTGGTGGTCCAGATGATTCCGCATCAGGTTCAACCACGTCCTCCATGAGCTCATAAGTCAAAGGAAGTCTCATTGATTGCAGATGAGCCACCTGGTTCTATAGCCAGACCTCGGTGAAACTTGACTGTAACCATGAGTGCATCCAGTCTTCTCTTCACTCTTATCTATCCAATCAATGTGAGGAATGCCATCCTTTTTGGCCCTTTCATAGTCTGGCTGAAGGTATTGCCTATCATCCTCCACCTGATCGGGAATCTGTATCCACTTGCTTGCTCTTATCAATTCAACTGACATCCTGGAGAATGATTTCCTCTTTATCTCCACATCATCATTGGTGTTAGCCCAATGATCCTCTATATGTGCTATATGCCTGTACTGGGTTCCGTATGCCTTCCTGATCAGATGGAGAGGATCGAAGTGTGCTCTCCCATGATACAATCCCAAAGAGTAGAACTCAAACTCCCCCTCAACTGCTTCTGCTACCTTTAGAGTCAAGCAACTCTCACTTCCAAGGTTGAGTGGGAACGTGACTCCTAACTTATGCTTACATCTCTGTATTATGTCAAATACCATCAACTGTCGGGCCACCTCCATCAACACTAGCTTTTTAGTTGGTAACTTGGGAAGCCTCTTCCGGCACACCGTTCTCCCTAATATTCGAATGTAAGTAAACTTGGGGAACTGAATAAACCACAACCCATACTTCCTTACTAAATCCTTTGCTTCCTTTGACATCATTCTAAGTGAATTCTTTTGTAGCACCCTCACATTACGCATGGCAAATACATTATTGGCAATTTTATAATCATCTCGGTTGTGAAGGTGGAGTTGGGGGTAACAGTCATAAACCATGAGTTCTCCTTTCTTATTCCCAACTGTCCCAAGGTATCGCAACCCAGGATACCTACGCATCCATGCATGCCATCATGTAGACTAGGTAAGAAGTCATGTGGAAGGCCTTGGTGTGTGTCACTGTCCTCAACTGCTCATCGATGTTGTTGCTAATCACCCAAGCCCAATCAAACATTTCTTTGCCACTGAGAATCATCTCCATGTAGTAACACATCCAAGTATCAAATAGTGTCGCCTGGGGGCTACCCATAACTTTGTTTAACATTAGTATCAAGTCCCCCACGTCTTCCTTAAATTCAGACTTGGTTAATTTGGAAAGCTGGGCACGAGTCCTCTTGGATCCTATCAGCCACTCCTTGTTGATGAGGGCAATGTTTAGTGACCAGATTTGCTTTCATACTCCTTGATAGCATCCCTCTTAGTCCTTCGAATGTCCACCTTATGCTCCGGGATGTTGAAGGCCTCTCTAATTGCGTCCATTGTGAAAGTAACTGCTACATTGCCTTTTGGTGTAAGAACCTCCCTTGTTGCTGGGTTGTAGTTGCTTGCCATTTCTAACACCAATTCAGTCCATTGATGTGTGGGTGGGAAGATAGAGGCCTGCACGACGCCACTTTTTATCACTTTCTTAACTTCCCTTGACTGGTTATCTCCATGCAATCTGTCCCTCCTCACCCTCATGTCAACGGGTCCAAGGTCGGTGTCTCCTACATTACCCCATGTTGAAGTGAAGCTTGATTCTGGAAACATAGACTGCTTGTCAAATTTGAACTGGGCTGCCCTGCGTGTCTTAGAGTTCTCTGCAGTTCTAGCTCCTTTTCCTTTAGGTACTTGCTCATCTTCAAAAGTGTCGCGTGCTGGCACGTCTGGAGTCTCTACCGCCTGAGGTCCTAGTCTTGGAAGATTCTCAGCTCTTCGTTCCATACTTGGGCCTGCAACAAAAGACATAATCAGGACTGTGTTTACTTCAATTGAATCTGATTCCAAAATCAGAGGCCAGAGGTAGCTGAAAAATTAAAATCAGAACTCATAAAACTGATTGATCTAGGATTGTCATGCCTGTTAAGTGCAACTAACTTTTCTATGCAAGAGATATGGAAATGAAAATAAAATAATGCTTGCTGCTTCTTGGCTTAATCAGTCACTTGAGAAGGATATGGAAGTGGTATCAAGTGAAGAAACTCCAACCAAATCCCGTCCTCAAGTCTTCATAGAATTCTGTCCAAAGCAAATCAACATCAGCAATCAAGATTCAAAACATAAAACTTGGGTTAAGCATGATGACAAATTCCCATGGATATCCTCAATACAATACCCCTGACTCTTAAATCAAATAACGCTAATAATCTTCCACAATAGACTCTATGCCTATATCAGATCACTGTATCCGATCAACTATTATAAGTATTGTCGTATATTATGTTCCTTACTCGATATTTCTTGATTCCCCACACGGAACCACTAGAATACTCGTCAATAGAACTTATCAATATTGCCATCGACTTGAATTACTTGTAATTAATTTATATATTATTTTATTATTATTTATCTTATTTTTTTTTTTATTATTATTATTTTTTTTAATTCAGAAAGGTGACATTACAAGCTTGATGTAAATGTTGTAGGGAAGAGAACATTACTTTAAAACTATTCAGATTTTATCTAATTTGATGAAAGGTTCAAAGGAATGCATTTGTTGTTATGGCTGTTACTTGAGATGATCATGTCTTCATGAACCCACTTTGTATTTTGGAGGACCGAGGCGAACATGCCCAATGTCTTAGGCTCCTCAATTCTCTTCCTCTTGTGTAAATTGTGATCCTTGTGTGGAGCCAAATTCTGAAATGCAATCATGCTTGATTGTGTTGTGTGTTTGAGGTCACTCTTGTATGTTGTGCTTATGCATGATGACCATATAGTCCAACTCTCAAACTAGTGGAGTGTGCCTCAATGTGACACATTGGCCAAAAGGTAGATAATTATCCTCCCTTGGTTTGCATGCTTGTAACTATGATGGAACTTCTTGGTGTGTGTATGAATCTTACTGATTCTATGTTTTGATGACTTTACATTGCTTCAATTATTCAAAAGGCTGTAAATGTAGAATCATTCTACTCTATGAATTAAAATGTACTTGAGTAATTGATAATTTAGGGTTTGTATATGATCTCCAAATATGCCAATACATGTATTCATTGAGTTTGGGCTTAAATGTGTAACACTTGTTATATATTGCAAAATGAATGGAAATGTTTGCTTAGGCAAGATATATCATTGAGTTTTGTAGATGCTTTGCTCATTCTTTCTCGAAAAGTGTGAAATTGTAATATTTTATTCGATTTACATGATGCTATGGTTGAATGTAATCCAATGGTGTGGTTGGTTTAAAGTACCAGGTTCGGGCACGCACCCGGTACTGGTTTGTCTGTGGGTACTTGTGGGTAATTGCTGGGTACTGTGGGTACATGATATGGCTGATTCAAATATTTTTCAGCTATAAATTGGCATTTAATATTTATCTTTGGCATTTGGCATTGATCAATGATCAAGTATCATACTAGCAAATGATTTAGTTTTACAATTCTGTATATTTCTCTTATTTTTTGTATATATAATGCATATATATACACACATACCCATATGTACCCAAACCCCTAAAAAAAAATCACGTACCCATGTACCAGGTTCTCGTACCCGCACCCGTCCCCGAACCCGAACCGGTAACTTAGCTTATAAGGTTACACACGTAAAAAGCTGTGCACTATTACATAATTCAAAGAATATCATTCTAATGCAAACAGATTACACACATAAAGATCTGTGCAGGAGAAATTCTTGAATGCTATTGACCTATTTCGGTCACTTGCCAACATTAACAGAAGTCCTTTACTTCTTTGACTCACAGATTTTTCCCCTTGAACTTCAGAAGACATTTTCCCTCCAGCATTAAAAGTTTAAGAAAATTCTAATAGAGCATAAAACAATGATAGTTCTTCTGATCACTCTCAACGCCTCCAATTTGAAATGCCATGTACAGTCTCTCACAATTCAAAATTTAGATCATTGCTCACTTTTAAGTTTTAGCTCATCAATGCAGAATACAGATCAACTTCTCGTTTGCGTTTTTAAGCAAACGCAAATGTGCAATAGCCTCGATAATGTTGTACCATTAAGGATTTAGGATTTTAGGCTTCCATGGGTCAAAATTAGGGCTATGTTTCGGAAAGGCATGTACAGTATTATTTACGAGTAAACATTTCATGTGCCACTATCGTCATCAAATTACAACCTGCAAAAGTACTAGCACACCCGCACCAAACAAGTACATGAAACCCCAAGATACACCAGACGCCAACAGACATGAAACCTTAATACATTTCAAAGTTAAAAACCTAACTATTGTAAAAATTTGTAATAAGTCCACTAGGCATGTAATCAGTAATCCCTACATTGTGACTATTATCTGCTGTCGTTGAGACAAATTTAGCACCAAGATAAGACGATTTTCACCGCTTTTAAGTTTATATTTTCGTGTACAAGCTTTTAATGTGCTGCCCGTGAACTCTAATAAGCAGAAATAAATACATAGTTCAGAATTTCTATGCCAGCGGCTAATAAGGACCTTTAACTACAAGATATACAAAATCCTAACTAACAAGCTGACCGCTACGAGTTTCTGTAATAAAACTCACGTGCAAATTTAATCAGCGATGGCTACACGATGTCATCATTTATACACACTTTTCGACCTGAAGCGAACTAAAATCAAGTTGACGCGCTAAGTTCAAGCACAATAAATGATATTTTTCCATGAGCAAGCAAACAATAGATTGTATTTAAGCTCCAGCAAGCTAAATTAAACAGATTTTTAGAGACTTCTGCGAAATTATACAACATAATAGTATCGTACAACGGGTTTTTTTAACAAAAAACTTACGCTACAGGATAATTATGCGGCGATAATATTTTAAAAAAGTCTTGGACCCTTTCTTCCACAAGCAGCTGCTCTTGTTGTGTCTCGGTTAGTAAATGCGACGAAGGGGAAGCCATGGTTAGAAACCACAAAAGCTTGGTTTACAATTTCCTGCTCTCTTCGTCCTTCGCTCTTAAATTTCTGTAGGGCCTTGACTGCAATTTTTTTGACAAAGCCAAACAGAAAGCTGATTCTGTAAATTCTAGAACATTTATATTTCCTGCTCTCTTACGTGGATTCCTTCGCTCTTAAATTTCTTTAGGGCCTGGACTGCAACTTTTTGACAAGGCGATAGAAAGTTGATTCAATGTTTTCTAAATCATTTGTATGTGGAATGTCTGAAGAAATAGTTAGAGAAGGTTTATCAAGTTATCCGTGATATCCGAAAAGAAGAATGGCAGTTTTTCAGCCTGTGCTTGGCAATTGATGTCCGTTTTATGTTCAATTTTGGGTTAAACACGTAAAAGCGTCTTCCCCGTAAAGAAAAAGTTTAAGGTGCTCGAATCAACTTTGATAAGCTGTCTTGCAATAGCACCTTGGTGTGCGCTGGGTGCTCTAAAGAGGTGTGCCAGGTCCCGTAGGAATTTTTTTGATTTATTTTTTTTAAATGTTTGTGGAGGATATTGATAGGTCATTTTTCAAATGATACTATTTGTGCAATAAAAACATTGATAGAGAAGTAGTAATCTCAAATCATTTATGCATTTGCTTTTAGGAATCTAAACATGACCAAAATAAAACTTCTAAATTAGAAAAATAATTAAGTTTCAATGTCAATATGGTCATATTATGTTTGCAAGAAGTAGAGAGGGGGAGAGAGGACTAAAAAGAGGGAGAGAAAAAGGGGGGAAGAATGAAAGAAAGAAAGGGTCGAGGGGATAAAGAAAAGGGCGGGGCACAAGGAGGAAGATATATAAAGTGGAAGGTGTGTGTGTGTGTG
>MU224493.1:1548539-1564758 GCA_018584345.1 Thuja plicata
ACTTTAGGCATATAATAATTAATTCTTTTATTAATTATTATTATGCAACCTAGATTTTTCCCCTTTAGGGTTTTCCTTTTAGGGTTTTGATCACCTTCATAAGGTTTGATCTCTTTGTATTTTGTAAATCCCTCTCTGAATGAATATTTTGTCTTTTAGAACATTTTTGTCTCCAAGCTTTGCTTTTGTAACAGGTTATTTTGCGTGCAGATGATCTTGGCTTATGAATTCTAACATCATCAAATGCAGATAAAGATGAAAGTATTGCACCCCCACCGAAACAAAAGAAGCCAAGTTGCAATTATTATGGGAAGCCTGGACACACTGGTAATGTCTGCAGAAGTAAAAGCAGGAAAGGTAAAGCACCGAGTGCACCTAAGTTTGATGGTTATTGTTTTAGATGCAATAGGTATGGACATCAAGCTTTTGAATGCAGAACTAATCTTGCTAACAACACAAGGAAACCAAAGTTTGATAGTTACTGCAAGAACTACAATAAGTTTGGACACAAAGCTAAAGAGTGTAGAAAAAAGAAAAGAAATAACAAGTGGAAGCCTACCCGAGAGAATCCTAATACTAATCGAGCAGACACATCTATACCTTGGGACTATAATACAAGAATTTCATGTTTATCCTGTGGAAGGTATGGACACATTGCTACAAATTTCATGTTGATGCATGGAAGAAATAACCAAAGAGCATGGAGGAACCCTGACATGGCATGTTTTCATTGTCATAAGGTAGGACACCTAGCAAGAAATTGTAGATAGCGAGGAGATGCACCGACCAAAGATGAATCTATAGTGAAAGCTTTGACTATTGTTGATGAAATCAGAGAACAAATGAACAAAACCTAGAGGAGAAAGACTCGGGATGAGGGTACATCATTTGGAACCACAGACAACACCATCTCTACTGAGTTGGTTGCACCGATCTCCACCTAATTGGTGTGAGGTATGTAGGAACTACATGCTTATTATAAATCTTACTTCAGTTCCTAAGCATTAGAATTGAGATCCATCTCAGCATATTAAGATGTATTTGGATAAATTGTGAAAGTTTTGGATGAACATTGTTATATATGGTTATTTTGTTTTACTTGGTAAAGCGGAGTAACTATGCAGTCGGTATAAAGGTAAAAAGGGACTCGACAAGCGCATTTATTGCAAATAAATTGAGCCTTTGAAACCCTAATCATGGGAAACCTATAAATAGGTCAACTTATTATTCACTTTGGACCTAACATTTTCAAAAGAGTATTGAGCATATTGCAGAGCGATTATCCCATGGTGAATTCAAGGGATTTCAAGATAATCCTGAACCTTTGCAAGAACTTTTGTGATACATTTATGAGATAATTGTTGTACACCGAGTTGTGTTTGCAAAGTCAAGTTATTATCAAGTGCGCCCTAGTTTGTTTAAGTATACATTTTGAAGTAATCATGACACCTAAGATGCAAACACCAGTTCTAGTGAAGAATGTTAAACCAGTGAACCCAAAATATAAGTTGCCCCCATCTATAGTTGTAGAAATTGACATGATGGGAGCATTGTATTCAATACCGCATGAGTTCTTTTGATTGAAGATGTATGCACATTTATACATTGAAAAATTGAAGATCTGTGTGAAACCGAGATTGATGCTTCATTCAGCAAAAAGTGCATGGAGTGAAAAGTTAAAGATGAGCACACCCATCTGGAAACTAAAGGATTGGTTTGAACCGCCTCACAATAGGTACTAATAATCATGCCAAAGCTTCTCCTAGCAATAGTATATTCAAACTAAGGATTACTTTTCCTATCATGAAGTGCATTTAAATTGTCAACCCAGGGACGTATATTTGAAATGGGACAGCACAATATGTGCACTAAGCCTCTCAAAGAGTCATACTACTTATGCCGCAGGAAGTAAAAATGCATGAAAGAGACCTACACTATTGTTGTAGGAAAATAAACACACTTCACTACTTAGTAGAATTAATGCTGGAAAAACTGTAAACTTAACTTAAACCTATTCTATCAACCCATAGCATTCACCGTAATTATCCTTGCAAGTGTTGCATGAACATACATCAATCCAATGCTACAGGAATGAAATAGTAAACTCCTACTCAAAATGTTGTAAATGCTGAAAGTAAATCTAATCTATTCTAATCTAATCCACCTCCCAAGTGGGCCCCCTTGGTTGGCTTCTACTAACTACTAACACAAAATGTAAACCAAAGTCACTTCATTATATTTTAGAATTTGATTACATAAGAACAATGCACAGAACTGGAAGAGTAACTTACTCTACAAGATGCAACAATAATATATTTTCCAAATAACTACAAACTATCAATCAAATCCCTTTATATAGAGGATCGATGATTATTCAAAGCATAAAGATAAGTTTTGACTTAAATCTCGCCATAGAAGAAAAAGGAAATGTAACAACCCACTACATAATGTAATAAAGTCTGGATGACAGATTCAACAGGATAATGAGCGCTGAGGAAATATAACAGAGCTATAATCCTATATTCCCTGAAATGGTGGCTGCTCCAATATAGTAGGTGTGTCTTTCAGTGCCATGATGATTCTCTCTGTTGTGGCTAGAACTTCAACGTTTCTTCTTCAATATTGTCGACCACTCTCAAGCTGCTCCTTTTTCCTTGGCAGGTTAGTAGCATGCAGATATATATACAAGTAAACTAGTCAAATCAATCTAAATATTAGAATACACATTTTGATAGCTATATGAAGTACTGTAATATATATAACATTTAGAAAAACATATCATAGATAACTACCCATAGGCTTGGTGATTCTAACTATACTTATCACAAGTTCAAATAGCTGTAGGTTCACAAATGTCTTAGTAATGTTTTAAATAGAGTATCAAGATTAACATCAAATAGAGATAATTTATTGTCTCATCATCTGCCCCTCAACAAGTAAAATGCTTGTCCACAAGCATTGCATTTCTTTGCAATTTCACTAAACTCCCCGACCTCTATCCTTCCTCTCCTATGGCTCTTAAAGGTATAGTAGAAACCTCTGGTCTTTTCCTAGACATCCACCCTATAGTCCTCCTATAGTTGATCAAGCCTTGTAGCATTGACATCATAAAGAGGCCATAGGATCATCGGTGGCTGCATTATAAGGGGACACCAAAGCCCGTGTCTAATCTGCTTGTCTAGCTAGATATAATTTGGTGCTCTATGGATTGTTTCCTCAAGGTTAATAGAGTTGTGTGGCTCTAATTTCTTGAATGCTTCTGGCAGTCTATTCCACCTACTTCTGGCACCAACCAGGGCTATCTAAAAAACAAAGTAGGACATCCTATCATATTTTGCATAGAACTCTCCCCTGAGAGTAAAGATTTCCTTCTTAGTCTCTTCTGTTATACTTCCATAGGTGAGGGTAAACCAATCTTAGAGGAGCACATCAGGTTTTCTACTTTCAGCTCTTAATGGTAATGGTTCTTACTTCTCCTGGTCTCTGTAGTTGTCCAAATGTCTTTCATAGTTTGTCTCATTATGCATCCAGGACATTAATTCCCTCAGGTGTATATCCCCAATATAAAGTAAAGGATTCCATTCAACTTCTCTGAGGATAATGAAGTTATGCAAGTATAACTCACAAAGTAGGTTCTGCTGCCATGAAGGAAGGGTTTGATATAGGCCATAGAATTCTTGGGCCATTTTGAACTTAGAGTATATGTTCTTTAAGGTCATCATAAGTTGAAATAAAAGGAACTGTTCTTTTAAACAAATAGCATAGACCATAGGAGGAGGTCTACAAGTGATTATCTGATCAGCCAACTTCAGAGCATGATCCATTCTCTGTTTTTGTCCTGCCAATTGTTCCTTTAGGTATGCTATTTCCTCATTTTTTTTTATTACCCTTTGCATTTTCTTCTTTTCTTCTTTCCATGGAGTTTCCATAATAACATTTTTTATATAAACCAAAGAGAAGTGATAGCAAAGTGGGTGGACCACACTCTTCTATCTGATTTTTCTGCTTCCTCTATTCTCTCCATTCTTTCTCTAAGTAACTGGTAAACCAGGTTCTCTAATAAGGCACTAGGGCATTCTATGAGTGGGATGACTGATGAGGTATTTGAACTTCTTCCTCAATTCTCTCTGGGGTATTCGGATGACTCTTTTGAGGGTTGTTCTGACATACAATAAGTTCATCATCACATTTCTCTTTTGTATTCTGAGAAATGTCTAGGATGTCAGGCTGAGTTGGGGAATCATCCATAACATATTGCACACGAGGTTTTATATCTGCTTGTTCGGGAGAAACAAATTAGATTTCTGGGGATAATTTAGGAAGTTGTCCTCTCATTCTAGGGCTTCTCCACACAGGATTTTCCTCAACCTCCACAACATTTTTATTGATAGCCTTCTTTGGTCTCTCTACTGTAGGATTAGTTGTTGCAGGAGCCAATTTTCTTTTCTTTCCTTTCAAAGCTGTGGGGTTTTGTGGTTCGGCTACTGGAACAAAAGTTGCTTCTCCTACTTTTCATTTTCCTTTCTATTGAACATGGGTAGGGATATTTCTCGTAGGAGAAGGTGAAGGCCTGTTTTCTTGAAGTTTTTCAGTTTATATTTCTTAGGTGGTTGTTTCCATAGCTGGCTCAATGGTTTCTGTATCATCATTAATGTGTTTCTCAACAGGCTCAACCTGGGGTTATAGGGTTTTAGTTTGGACAAATTCTGACCATGCTAAGGGAGATACTTCCCTAAGATATTTCTCAACTATAAATTTGATTAGGGCATGGTGGGTGACATAATTTACATTTCCCTTTTGGGTTTCCTCAGCACTAATACTTAGCATGTTATACAAGAAATTAGGAACATTTACTGGGAGATTATGCCTTACATAGTTAAGTAGCTTGAAATGATGTGCATGAAAATTTGAAAATATTCCCTCATAGGTCAAATACCTAATAATGTGTGTTTCCAGCTGGTTAAATGGCAGAGGAAGAGATATTCATTTGCACCCTTGCTTATTAATCTCCAGAGGAGGGTCACTTGGTAGGGTAAACTGGGCTTGAGCTGACTTGGCGTCATGCACATTGGGGTAATGTTCCCCAATTTTTGGTATCCTAGTTACCTCTTTTATTCTTTCTTCTATTGCGACAACTGTTAAACCTCATATGGTTGCTTGCCCTTTCTCAAATGTATTCATGAATTTAGTTGCTACTTCTTCATCAAACTTTGTTAATTTTAGGAAATAACCCAACCAACCACATGCATTAAACCTCCTCGCTGCTTCAACATCTGTAAGCAAACTTTCATGAACCACTGGCTCATGCCGCTGCAGATTCCCTCCCATTTGTTCCAAATTTTTAACTCTCAATTTATGTCGTAGCTTTCTGTAGCTTGTTAATCTTTCAACTCTTCTGCTCTTTGCAATTGTCAAACTCCTTATTTCCTTTTGCATTTAAAACTGCTCTTCTCAAAACTACGAACCTTTCTCTTGCAATCTTTTGTTGTTCTTGGAATAAACAATGATAATGATGCTTAACAGAATAAATTATAACTCTAACAGTGAGTTACCACATAATTTAATTATAGTCCTTTCAAGTCACATCAAGTTCAAAAATTTTGGGATTATTCAGGAATTTTAGTACGACAGTTGTGCGAGAAATAAAGGAAATTAATGAGACAAGTCATAAGTACATGTTTGAGGTGACATGAAATCTTATGAGAGATGACAAGGACAATTAGACATGACATTATAACTTAATACACTTCCCCGCCCCCTACGAAACAAAGACAAGTGTCCACACTTATCACACTTGGCACGCGGTGAGGAACTAGCTTAATGTCTTCATCATAGATTTATTGTAGTACTAAATATAATTACCTAAATCTATGTGCTAAAAGTGGAAATAAATTTGAAAATTTATACCTGTTATTCAATTATTGCACACGCAGAAAGTAGGTGGTGAAAGTGGAACAATTCTGGTAGCTTCATGCGTCGGCTGACGTGGCTCTTATTTAAAACATAGAACTAGAAAGAGGTAATGATGTGGAGGATGGGTGGGTGGAAGGTAAAAAAATGAAATGTGCTGAAAAGAAGAATTTAGAGAGTGAATGGAGAAATGGACTTCATTTGAATGTGAAGTTTTTATTATGGACATGCACGAAGGAATGTTATGTTGAAGCTGTAAGAAGAAGGTTGGCACCCTCTATTGCAGGAAGTTTTACTTGTTGCTTATTTGAAGTTGGATAGTTGAATTGCTGCAGGAAATCTCCTTTGGTCTGGGGTTGATGATACAGATGAAGCTGATGCCCATTGACCAATAACTTGAAGTATACTGGGTCAATAGTTATCAATTGGACTGCTCCATTGGCAAAGACATGGCTTATTTCATATGGTCCCAACCATCTTGTCTACAACTTGCCTAGAATCTCTTTGAATATGGAATAATAAAGTAATGCCCAATCACTGACTTGAAACTATTTTCTCTTAATATGGGAGTCATGCCACTTATTCCTTTGTTTCTATACTATCTCAGTGCGCTCCAATGCAGATTTGCACATTTCATCCAAGGAATTGAGATGCAGTAATCGTTCTTTCTGTGTTACAGGAAGGTTGATGTTTAACTCCAGTGTTGTGCACAATGTTTTGTGCTCAAATTTAATTGGTAACATTGCAGCCTTACCATAGAGTAATTCAAATGGAGTGAGCCATATGGTTGTCTTCTATGTTGTTATGTATGCCCATAGTGCTTCTGAGAGTTTGCTGCTCCAATCTCGGCGGTATAGATGAACTATTTTTGTTAAAATGGCTTCAATCTCTCTGTTTGTAAATTCTACTTGACCATTGTCTTGAGGATGGTAGGGACTGGACTTCTGATGTCTGATATTGTATCCCTTCATGAGTTTTATGATCAGATTGGATGTGAATTGTGCTCCCTGATTAGTTACAAGCTCTCTTGGCACACCATAACGGGTGAATATTTCCTCATACAAAAACTCTTCTACCCTTATGATCTCATGCATGCTTCGTGGCTTTTACTTCCACCCATTTGGTTAGATAATCGGTGCATACCAAGATGTAAGATTTCCCATTGGATGGAGGGTCTATTGGACCAATGAAATCTATGCCCCATTTATCAAATGGTGTTACCACCACTTATGGAATCAAGGGCATTTCATCTAATTTTGTTGGATGACCCACCCTCTGATATTTATCACATTTTCTTGTATAATCGGTTGCATCCTTGTGAAGTGTGGCCCAGTAGTAACCTATTATTAAGATCTTCAGGGTTGTCCTCTTAGCTACAAAGTGTCCTTCACATGGCTCATCATGACAATCATGGAGGATATCATATGTCTCATCTTCTCTCACACCTTCTCATGACTTGGTCTGGATTAGTATAAAACAATGTGTTGTCAATCCAAGAGAATTGGAAGCTTTTCTCTACAAGAATTCTTCTGTCCTTAAGAGAGAAATGTGTGGGCATCTTGTTAGCTGCAAGGTAATTTTCTATATCAGCATACCATGGACTCTTGAAAGCAAGATGAAACAAATTCTCATTAGGGAATGTGTCATCTATCACAGTAGTATCATTGTCAGCATTCTAGATTCTAGATAAATAATCTGGTACTACATTTTCTTTCCCTGGCTTGTCAATGATGGTTATATCAAATTCCTACAAAAGAAGAAGCCATCTTGCTAAACTACCTGAGATGGCAGGTTTGTTCATATGATACTTGATTGCTACATGGTCAGTATGAACAAAGATAGGATAGCCTGTTACATTATGGCAGAATTTGTTCAAAGCATAAACTATTGCCAATAATTCCTTTTCAGTCATTGTGTAATTTAATTTTGGTCAATGTAAACTCTTGTTGATATAGTAAATTGTATTTTCAAGGTTACTAGACTTTTATCCTAAGACAACACCTATTGCATAGTCAGAAGTGTCTGTATGTATGTGGAATGGTAAAGACCAATCAGGCCCCCTAAGTACTTGTGCAGTTGTCAGAAGTGACTTGAGCTACATGAAGGATTCATCACAGGCTCTTGTCCATTCAAACTTGGCCTCTTTTGTAAGGAATGTATATAGAGGACTAGCTATTTGACTAAAGTTTTGAATGAAATGCCTATAATAGCCAACATGTCCTAAGAAGGATCTAACATCTTTTTGCTTAGTAGGTGTAGGCAATATGATAATTACCTCAATTTTTGCAGGGTCTACTTGGATTTCAACTTATGAGATGAAATGTCCCAGCACTACTCCTTCCTGCATCAACATGAAAAATTTCTCATTGTTGAGAGACAGGTTGTGTTCTTGAAATTGGATCAACATTTTTTCTAAGTTCTTCAAATCCTCCTCAAAAGTGACACCAAATGTAGTGAAGTCGTCCATGTATATTTCCATGCAATCATGTGATATGTCAGCAAAAATGTTGATTAGTCCTCTTTGGAAAGTAGCTGGTGCATTAAACAAGCCAAAAGGTAACACATAATATGAATATGTTCCCCAAGAACATGTAAATGTGGTCTTCTTCTGATCTTCTAGAGCAATGTTGATCTGGTTATAACCGTTGTATCCATCCAGAAAAGAGAAGTACTTCTTTCCAGCTAAAGTGTCTAGAACTTGATCAATAAATGGAAAGGGAAAATTGTCTTTCTTTGTGGCATTGTTCAATTCCCTATAATCTACACAGATCCTCCATTTACCCCCCTTTTTAGGCACTATGACCAAAGGTGATACCCATTTACTACTAGAGATTGGATATATAAAACTAGCATCCAATGATTTTTGCAACTCAGATTTGACTATTTCTCTCAAGGCTGGGTTAATTCTTCTCTGAGGTTGGAGGAGTGGTAGAATGCCTTCATTGATTTAGATTCTATGTGTTTAGAGCTTTGGGTTCAGTCCTATCATGTCTCCATAATCCCAAGCAAAAGATTTTTCATGCTTACACATGATTTTTGTTAACAATACCAATTGTTGTGGTGGCAGCTTACTGTTAACATGAAGATTATGGCTAGTAGAAATTTCCACAATAGTTGTTAGATCTATAATTGACACTTCAAAGATGGGGCTTGTAGCTACTTCACAGGGTAGTAATTGATTGATAATATCAAAAGTTGCTGGAAAGACATAGTCCTCATAGGTACACAACTGTAGAATAGAGCTTCCAGGAATATCTTTTTCTATGACACACTCATTGGTAAGGATACTTTAGATCACATCATCTTCTTCTTATGTTTTTAGGAAGGATTGCGTGTGCAACATCATTAGTTAAGCAGGAGAATTTATCTCTTCTTCCTCATCTCCCAAATCTGGCCAAATAGGTGTACTCAAATCTGGTTGGGGTTGGGAAGGAGGATATAATGCTAGATTCTTTATTGCTTGGCCATTTGAAATTGTCATGGTACCAGTCTAAAGCTAATATTGGCATCAATGGTGGCTAACCAAGGTCTTCCAAGGATAACTGGATAGCCAGGAAAGTTTATCTTAGGTGATAATATCAGGAAGTCTGCAGGATATTCCCATGAAACTAATGTGACTTCTATATCCTCTATGATGCCATTTGGGGTTACAATGGAGATATCTACAAGTTGTAAGACTATTGGTGTGGTTCTCAATCCCTCCATACTCATCCTATGCATGGTATCCTAGTCATAATATTTATAGCTACTCCTAAATCAACTAGAGCATTTTTAACAGAATGACCATTAATTATAAGATCAACAACGAGGTTTCCAGGGTTAGAATACTTTGGTATGACTATCTTCCCCAACATAATATATGCAAGTTGACCTATAACATAGACTGTTTGAGGATCCTTTTTCTTACGTCCGGGATTTTTAAGACATTCCTCAATGAATTTTCCATAGAGAGGAACATCTTTGATAGCTTGGAATGAAGGAATCTGGATATGCATGTTTTTCAACTGCTCAAGGATATCAAATGGTGTTTCTTCTTTGGATATAGATTTTTCCATGCTAAGCCTTTGTGGAAAGGAGGATTAACTGAGGTGTGAACATCAATTTTATTGGGTATATCAGTTGGTTGGGCAGTATTTGGAAAAGTAACTCCTGGAAGTGGTGATAATGTTGTAGGGATGTCTGGAACTTCTGTTATAACAGACAATTTAGATGCAGACACAGTAGTACCAGATCTCAAATGGATATTAGATATTTATAGTGCATATGTAGGGTATTAATGAGTATTAGTGGCATACATTGGTTGTTTTTGTTGCTTGTTGTTAGGATTAGGCTATCACTGAGTAGGTAATTGTGTTTGCTTTGGAGTAGGACTTGTAGTTGCAGGAGGTGGCATTAGTGCAAATTGAGATACTGGAGGTGGTAAGGGTGGATAACCAAGATTTTGGTTAGGCCACTATTGAGGCCCTCTCCATTGATTATATGGTTTCCAATTCCCTTGTGATGGCTGTCATTGATTTTGAGGCTGAGGCCACTGGTTTTTCTGTTGGTTAGGCCACTAGTTATTCCAAGTAGGTTGAGAGTACTGAGAAGGATTTTGATCATTCTAGTTTTGCCATTGATTATTATAAGGACTAGAAAATTGCAAGGGATCATGAGGCATACCTTTTCTTGAAGCCCATGGCCAATGTTGAGAAAAGAAGAACACTTGCTCATTGTCTCCTTCTATCTTCAGGTACTTAGTAGGCAGGTGTTGGTTCTCCAAGTTTGCCACCAGCTTGCATCCATAATATATATATATATTTTTTTGCGGCAGTAAGGACAATACTCAGCTAGCTATGCTTCAACATCTACATGCTTCTTCTTAGCATTCATGGTGTCCAGGTGTGTAGCAACATCATTAATGATATCTTGCTTGAAATCTGATAGCAGGTTTGAGATCTCCAGCTTAGAGATGCCCGAGTTGTTCCCCTTAGTAACTGTAGACCAAAATCCTCTACCTTTCTTCATAGTTGATCTTGAATAATTGAGGCAGATTTTCTTAAGGGAATCCCAGGAAGATTGGGATATATCTCCTCTAGCCATAAGGTCTAGTGCTCTAGGCAGCTATCATTTACCCCTCTCAGAAAAATAATTTTCTATGAATCCTCCTCTAGAACATGTTGTGGATTCTTCTGCATGTTATACAGGAAGCGTGAAACATAGTCTTCCAAAGTTTCATCTTCAATCTGTGACATTAAGAAAATGTCATCTCCTCTTGTGTCACCCCCTTTGCAACTCTTTGTACTTCTGCAAAAACACAGTCTGCATTTCATCCCAAATGGTTGCTGCATTAGCTCCTAAGCCCATAAACCATCGTAGGGCGGACTCCTTCAATGTTGTTGGAAAAAACATAAGCTTGTGGCCATTAGCTTTGTAGTTAAATCTTCGACAAACAATGTCAAACTCAAATAAAAAGGTGTCAGGGTCTTCAGTTATTAGGCTGTAGAACTTTGGAAGTGCAACAGTGGATATGTTTTTGAGGTTAGCATTGTTTATAAGGCTTGGAAGAGGAAATGGAAGTGTAGGTTGTGCCGTTACTAGAGGTATTTGAAAATGGAGTTGCTGCTGGAAAGGAATATTAGCTACAAGATTATGGATGACAGGTGCACTTGGAACAAAATTATCAATAAAACTGGCCAAAATTTCAACAAAAGGTTGAAGGCCAACTGGATCAAAATGTGCTTCTTTAGAGGAAGATGTTGCAGGAAATTTAGGACTTATGTCAACAAAAGGTAATTTAACTTATTCAACTTCTTCGTTCAGATTTGCAGACTCTCATGGAAGAAATCTGCCTTGTACATCTCATCTTCTTCCTCTTCGATGCATGCAAGTGATTTTACAAACTTGTGAAGCAAGTTCAGGACTGCAAACTACTATCTAGAAAGCATGGAACTATCTAAAAAAAATGAAAAATGACTCAAATAAGGTTCTCAACTTGACACCATCCCCAGCAGTGGCGCCAAAAATAAACCGCCTCACAATAGGTACTAATAATCATGCCAAAGCTTCTCCTAGGAATAGTATATTCAAACTAAGGATTACTTTTCCTATCATGAAGTGCATTTAAATTGTCAACCCAAGGACGTATACTTGAAATGGTACAGCACAATATGTGCACTAAGACTCTCAGAGAGTCATACTACCTATGTTGCAAAAAGTAAAAATGCATGCAAGAGACCTACGCTATTGATACAGGAAAATAAATACACTTGACTACTTACTAGAATTAATTCTGAAAAAACTGTAAACTTAACTTAAACCTATTCTATCAACCCATAGCATTCACCATAATTATCCTTACAAGTGTTGTAGGAACATACATGAATCCAATGTTGCAGGAATGAAACAGTAAACTCCTTCTCAAAAAGTTGTAAATGTTGAAAGTAAATCTAATCTACTCTAATCTAATCCACCTCCCAAGTGGGCCCCCTTGGTTGGCTTCTACTAACTACTAACACAGAATATAAACCAAAGTCACTTCATTATATTTCATAAATTGATTACATAAGAACAATGCACAAAACTGGAAAAGTAACTTGTTGTGCAAGGTGCAACAATAATATATTTTCCAACTAACTACAAACTATCAATCAAATCCCTTTATATAGAGGATCGATGGTTATTCAAAGCATAAAGATAAGTTTTGACTTAAATCTCGCCATAGAAGAAAAAAGAAATGTAACAACCCACGACATAATGTAATAAAGTCTCGATGACCGATTCAACAAGATAATGAGCATTGAGCAAATATAGCAGAGCTATACTCCTATATTCCCTGAAATGGTGGCTCCTCCAATGTAGCAGGCCTATCTTTTGGTGCCATGATGATTCTCTCCATTGCAACTAGAACTTCAATGTTTCTTCTTTAATGCTATTGACCACTCTCAAGTTGCTCCTTTTTCCCTGCAGGTTAGTAGCATGTAGATATATATACAAGTAAACTAGTCAAATCAATCCAAATATTAGAACACACATCCTGATAGCTATATGAAGTACTGCAATATATATAACGTTAAGCAAAACATGTCATAGCTAACTACCCCTGTACTTATCACAAGTTCAAATAGTTATAGGTTCACAAATGTCTTAGTAATGTTTTAAATATAGTATCAAGATTAACATAAACTAGAGATAATTTATTGTCTCATCATGGTTCATGTTATATATTTACTGAGGGTATTCAAGCCTGAGTGGGTTAGGATGGTACTCATCCGAGTACACAACCAGTTCATGTAGCTGGATGAATCGATTAAAATAACTAAGGATGTGCTACACATCATCACTGGATTCTCAATCAAATACATTCCAAAGGCGATTAAGCAGATTGACAAGGGTAAGCTCACCGAGCTCACCAAGGCACAATGGGATGGCAGAGGAATGAGGATATCTATCATGACTGCTCTTGAGTTAAGGTATGCATGTAACATCATATATTACGTGGTGTTTCAATCATCCCGAGTGGACAATGTACCATGTGCAGTAGTTGATCTAGCATACAAGATAGTGAAGAAAGTACTACAGATATCTCTCTATGAAGTTTTGTTGAAGTCGATAGAAGACAACATGAACACAATCAGGAAGGCAAAGACCAACACTTTTAAATTTGGTTCATTGTTGGTATGTGTATAGTCAGAAAATGGAAGCACTCCCGTTGTAGACGTGTTTAACCTTCTGAATAAGTGGTTTGGGGTCATGGAAAGTACCTTGAATGGGCTCCAGATCTTGACATGGCTTCCCCCCTATTTTGTCCCTCTTTCCACTCCTGTTTAGCCTGATTTCTGCATTCTGGACATCAGATTAGTGATTCTAGGCTTTAGGGTCAGGGTTGACCTTTTAGGTCTATGTCAACCTTGACCCTGACCTAGGTCAGGGTCAACCTCAATGCTGACCTAGGTCAGGGTTGACCTCAACCTTGACCCAGGGTTCAGTTCCCCGGGTCTCACAGATTTTGGAGGTCGGCCTTTGCAAAAAGTATTTCCCACTTTCGGGTCGGCTGTTTCAGGTTTTGAAGCATTGATTCCTAAATTATATTTAATATAGGTCATCTCCTAGGGGTAAAGGCTTTAATGGGAATTTAATCCTCCTATGTTGGCCTCCTTAGAAGATTGTGCCCTAATTTCATATAAAAGGGAAGCTTTCTCTCTCATTTTCTCTAAGTCTTCTAAGAATCAAGAAGTGATACTAAGTTCTCTATTGAAGCCTATGCATCCTTGAGCAATTGAGAAACATCATCAAGCAAGCAATCAAGAAAGCAAACATTCATTCATTCAAGTATCCATTTCATGAAGGAGATCCATTGGAGGCCATTAAAGGAGTGAAGCTACAAAGTGCCCTTTTGGTGATCTCTCCATCCACCTTCTTCCAAGCCTATTCCAAATTCAAGAACCCATTCAAGACTTGGTGTTGGAGATCTATTAGCAAGATATTGAAGACATCCTACCTTTCTAAATTCCACATTTTGAGATGTACTTGTGGATTCAAGGATTCGAATCCGCCACAAGGACTTTCACAAGCAAGGTGAATTTATGCATTTGCTTTTGTTTACTTCTGCAATTTCAATTATATATTTGAGGTTAATTCCAAAACCAGGGTTTGACCAAGGAAAACCCCTCCCCCACAACAAACAATCTCCTTTTTATTGTAGGTACAGGTGTAGAATAGTGGATTTGGACCCAGATCTGGATACCCTTTTCGGCTTTCTTTCGGACGACGCGAACAGAGTCACTTTCGGATCTATGCAAGTCAGGGTCGATATTATTGGGTTAGGGTTGACATTTGTGGTTCAAGGTTGACCTTTTTCATAAGATGACATCGGAATAGAAAAATATTTCTGGGTTTTGTTTGTCTCTGCGTTTCGGTTTGGGATCAACTGTCAGTTTTTCCAAAAACTGAGTACAAACCTCAGAAAATAGCATTCTTTGATCTGCAATATTTCAAGGTTAGTGCATTTCTCCCATTCCTTTAATTACTATTGTATATCATTTCTATACATATAAGTAACAAAATTTAAGGTATCTCCTTTGTTATTCTCCTTTCCAAATAGTTGATTCATTTGTGCATTAGCCCTTCCTTGGGGTTGATCAACTTGGATCTCCCATTTGTGCATTTGAAAAGGAATATCTTATCTTCTCCTTAATCACAATTTCAATAATTAATCAATACAATTCAATTAGGATTAAGGAATTCAATACATTATAGGCAACTTAAAGGACAATTTACAACATCAATGCATTAAATTTCAAGATAATCAATCAATCCTTCTTAATACATTACATATTCTTAATAAACACATCTCTATTTCAATCCCCTTTACATTTTTATATGTACACATTATCAATTACTATCATAACATAATATTTTATATTGTACATTTTGGTGAACCCGCGATATACAACTCTTTCTTTTTGCTGTTAGATTTACATTGTTTATGCTAGATCTTGCATGTTCTTTCAAATTGCATTTCAATTCAATAGATCAAAATTTTGTGTTAGTTCATTTGCATTGTATTGGTATATGAGCTTTATCACATCTACTCCTACTTATAGTATCCCGGTTAGAAGAAGTTGTAGACTTATGGGTTCCTTTGATCTCGAGTCTTCCTCTCCTTTCCTTAGGATCCCGAATGATCATTTAATAACTCGTGATTCCAATCCTTCCATGGAGCATAACTCTTCTCACTCTTCTCATGATGAAGATGACACTTTAAGGGTTCCTCCTGAACAAGTGCAAAACCTTTCAACCAAACTTGATAAAATGGGAAATTGGCTTATCCAAGAAAACCATAATCAAGATTCTATCCAAGCTATAGAAGCTCTTAAGAAAGTTCTCCGTGATAATGATCAAGGTGTTAATTTCTTGTGTAGTATTACTCATCTTGTGAATTTGAATGTTAAGCCTTTAACTCAAGAAGTTCAGGAGTTAGGGGTCACACCTATTGTCACTAGTGTAGGACCTTCTTATGTTCCTCTACCTAGTATTCCTTCTTATACTCCTCCTCTGATAACAACTTCTCTCCCAAGTGCACCTATTTCTGTGAGTGCTCCACTAGTATCTTTACCTACCTCACAACCTTCGTATCATAGTGTGCCTTTTACTTATACTAATCCTCTTCCAACTGTGATTCCTAATGTTCCACCAGTTGTTTCTTCTATTCCTGCTGCTTCTTACACTTTTCCTAGTGTTCCTAATATTTCTATGCCACCTGTTTCCTCTAATGATTCTACAATTATTAGTTTGGCTCAAACTGTGTCATCTTTACAACAACAACTTG
>MU224493.1:1565539-1652860 GCA_018584345.1 Thuja plicata
ACCTCTTCTTCCTACCATGATAGATTCAAAATCCTTTGATTCTAAAGCTTTCTGCCAATACCATCGCCAGAATGGCCATGACACTGAAAAATGTTACTCTCTAAAGCATAAGATTCAAGACTTAATTAATTCTAAAGCTTTGTCTGTTGATAATTTTGATGGCAATGGGAATAAATCTGTTTCTCCTCCTAATCAAAACCTTCAAATCTATACCAATCCTTTACCTACACATGATACTGATACTATAGCTCAACCATCTTCTGTAGACATTGTTTTTGATTCAAAGATGGATGATCTTAATAACATTGTTAATCATGTAGAGAGTGTTGTGCCATCTAAACTTATTGTTCACGATCCTTCACCTCTACTTCCACTTCCAATTCCACCTAAAACCCAAAAACAAACTAAGGATAAGCGACCTAGGGAACTTTTAATTACCTTTGATGATTCTGAAACAATCAAAGCTCCCGATGGTCCCTTTTATATCTATGCCAGGATTGCTAAGATACCTACTAGTGGTTGTCTACTTGATCCCGCATCTTTAATCAATGTCATTACTGAGGAAAATCTTTTTATGAAAGGCTTACAATGTGATTTTTATGACTCATCTGAGGCATGGATCCAAACTTATAATGGCTTTCTTTATCCTGCACTTGGTTCTATTAGCTTGCCTGTTGAACTTTGTGGTAAGGTTATATATACTACCTTCATCATTATTCCTACTTCTGATCAATTCCAAATCAAATTTGGTTTACCTTGGATAACTGCTATGCATGCTATTACTTCTCCCATTCAAAAATGTCTTAAGTTCATTCATAATGGAGAAGTCAAAATGATTAATCATAGTTTGTTTCAACCTTCTAGGCCTAGAGATTGTGCTACTCTCGATTTTCTTTGGCCCTCATTACCTAATTCATGTCCTTCTCACCCTGATCATCTCTTCCGCTCCTATCAAGCTTACAAACATCACAAAATTGCTGAGTTAAGTATGCCTCTGATTGATTCCAACCATGGTCTTTTGCCTACTACTACAATATCTCCTTTATCCATTGCTACTAATAAGATTGATCAAACTCCTACTCTTCCATTACAACCTATTGAGAATCTTCCTATAGAACCTGTGAAGGAACCTGTTGTTATTCCTCCTAGTTCTCAACATGTGCCAAATAAAGTTAAACGTAACAAATCTGCTAATGAAAGTTGTAAGAAGCGTAGAGCTAATGCTAGAGCCCGGGCTTCTATGATTCAAAATTCATTACCTACCTTCGATCAACGTATGCTTGATGCGTTGGATGTTAATATTCATGATGTTAAGACAAATGAGTATGATGATCCTATTTGCATCCTGGATCCTATTTCAATCAACCTTGATGAGGAGGACACTCTCGATGATCCTATCGATCTTAGTGATGAATATGAGACCATTGATCTTGATAATGATTTACCTCATATGCTTTCAACTCAATTAACAATTACACCTATTAATGAGCATTGTGATTCTCAAGAGGGTCCTTTTTTGGAACTGGCTATCATTCCTACTATATTGGATATAGTCCCTCTTGCGAGTTGCCCACCTACCCTAAATAACATAAACCAAGACGGGGAGGGTTGACAACATGCTTGATTGGCTCATCCTTTATGGTAGCCCTTTTTGTGTTGTATGTTTTAATGTCCTTCCCCCGTAATGTGTTTCTAAATGTTTGTTAGATTCTTTTATACGACCCTTGTTACTTTGTTGGTATAAGGTGATAAAAGAATCAAAACTGTTGTTCCATTCTTCTATGTGTATCTGCATTCTTCTATATGTTGTTTTATGTTATGCAGTACTTGTGCTATTGTTTGTAACTATGTTCCTTGTACAATCTACTTGGATCTGTGACATGGTAGCACTAATTCTTTTTGGTCTCCATGTTGTGGTCCGAAAAGATTCCTCTTCGTAAATTCGTAAGTTTCTTTCCTCCTTTGTGATTGTAGTTCTACTTTCTTTGGGGAATGATGTCAATTCATTTGCAATAATAGTATATTTTCTATGTACATGTTATCTTATGATCATACTGACCCCACATTAGGTAGATCCCTCTTGTGTTCTTATGTATGTTTATGTTTTATTTCCCTTGATTTGTCTTCCTTTGGGGGCATCTCGCAGTGGAAACGTAATCCATAGAATTGCTGATGTTTCCATTAAAACCATTGCTCCTGTTAAAGTGTTAGCAATGACCTTAACATGGGGGCATACACTCTACTCACTTTTTGTACACACGCACATTCAAAATAGTTTTCAAGATATAAAACCTTTTCCCTTTATGGATTAAAAGAAACTAATCCTTAAAGCATGGTCACATTTTTACTTTTTTTTAAGGATCTATTGATCCCTCTAGTTTAAATTTACATGGATCACTTGATCCCGCCAGTTTTCAATTTACAATGATTTGATCACTTTAAGAATGGATCTCCCTAATGGGTTGACTAGTGAGTAGCCACATTCACTAGGCAGTTCAATTCCATCTTTCCAGTTACACTTTTTGTGTGGTTCATAATAAGACATAAGTTCTCATTGGGCGAGATAATCACACCCTTTTCTCTCTCTACTTAACTAAGTGATGTCTCTCTTATTAGGATCTTAGGGTTGATAAATACTTAAGTCCCTTGGGGGCTTGAGGGTTTCTTTAGCCCTTTTGGATTCAATAAGATTGTCTTTTCTGTATATTCTCCTTTACCAAGAGTTTGTGTTGAACTCATACTCTTGCTAAAGTGGGGGCTAAATGTATAGTCAGAAAATGGAAGCACTTCCATTATAGACATGTTTATCCTTCTAAGTAAGTGGTTTGGGGTCATGGAAAGCGCCTTTAATGGGTTTGTGATCTTGACATGGCTTCCCCCCTGTTCTGTCCCTCTTTCCACTCCTGTTTAGCCTGATTTCTGCATTCTGGACTGCAGATTGGTGATTGTGCGCTTCAGGTTCAGGGTCGACCTTTTAGGTTTATGTCAACCTCGACCCTAACCTAGGTCAGGGTTGACCTTGACCTTGACCCATGGTTCAGTTCCCGGTGTCTCACAGATTTTGGAGGTCGGCCTTTACAAAAAGTATTTCCCGCTTTTGGGTCGGCTGTTTCGGGTTCCGAAGCGTTGATTCCTAAATTATATTTAATATAGGTCATCTCCTAGGGGTAAAGTCTTTAATGGAAATTTAATCCTCCTATGTAGGCCTCCTTAGAAGATTGTGCCCTAATTTCATATAAAAGGGAAGCTTTCTCACTCATTTTCTCTAAGTCTTCTAAGAATCAAGAAGTGATACTAAGTTCTCTATTGAAGCCTATGCATCCTCGAGAGATTTATAAACATCATCAAGCAAGAAATCAAGAAAGCAAGCATTCATTCATTCAAGTATTCATTTCATGAAGGAGATCCATTGGAGGCCATTGAAGGAGTGAAGCTACAAAGTGCCCTTTTGGTGATCTCTTCATCCACCTTCTTCCAAGCCTATTCCAAATTCAAGAACCCATTCAAGACTTGGTGTTGGAGATCTATTAGCAAGAGATTGAAGACATCCTACCTTTCTACATTCCACATTTTGAGGTGTACTTTTGGATTCAAGGATTCGAATCTGCCACAAGGACTCGAATCCGCCACAAGGACTTTCACAAGCAAGGTGAATTTATGCATTTGCTTTGTTTACTTCTGCAATTTAAATTATATATTTGAGGTTAATTCCAAAACCAGGGTTTGACCAAGGAAAACCCCTCCCCCAAAACAAACAATCTCCTTTTTCTTGCAGGTACAGGTGCAGAACAACGGATTTGGACCCAGATTTGGATACCCTTTTCAACTTTCTTTCGGACGATGCGAACAGAGTCACTTTCAGATCTGTGCAAGTTAGGGTCGACATTATTGGGTTAGGGTTGATATTTGTGGGTCAAGGTTGACCTTTTTCATAAGACAACATTAGAACGGAAAAAGATTTTTGGGTTTTGTTCGTCTCTGTGTTTTGGTTCAAGATCAACTGTCAGTTTTTCCAGAAACTGAGTACAGACCTCAGAAAACAACATTTTTTGATTTGAAATATTTCAAGGTTAGTGCATTTCTCCCATTCCTTTAATTACTATTGTATATCATTTCTATACATAGAAGTGACAGAATTTAAGGTATCTCCTTTGTTATTCTCCTTTCCAAATAGTTGATTCATTTGTGCATTAGCCCTTCCTTGGGGTTGATCAACTTGGATCTCCCATTTGTGCATTTGAGGATAAAAGGAATATCTTATCTTCTCCTTAATCACAATTTCAATACTTAATCAATACAATTTGATTAGGGTTAAGGAATTCAATGCATTCTAGGCAACTTAAAGGACAATTTACAAAATCAATGCATTACATTTCAAGATAATCAATCAATCCTTCTTAATACATTACATATTCTTAATAAACACATCTCTATTTCAATCCCCTTTACATTTTTATATGTACACATTATCAATTACAATCTAACATAATATTTTATATTGTACAGCATGTATTTAATTTTACTACTAGAATTCATTTCCCTCCATTGGAGATGTAGTTTGGAAGACTGATAGGCCAGTTATATATCAGATACATGAGTTTATAGATAGTCTGGGAGACAATTTTGATGTAATCATGTCTGATTATTTTTTGTTTCAAGCTAGAATGCACAAAATATATAGAGTTCCACCTCAACTAGTTGCAAAATATCAGGATAATATATGTTTTGAAGTAGATACAGATGTTTGTATAGTCAAAGTTGTTGAACTGAGAGTTGAATGGATTCAACCAATGGGTTATGAAATTAATATTGATATTGGTTCAAAATAGATTGAACCCTTATTAGAAAAACCAATTGACCCTAATGAAAAGATATATGACACTTATGAGGAAGTCAAAGACAAAATCAAGCAAGGTATTTTTGTACCTAGGTCAATTAAGAAAGAAAGTAAAATGATAAATGTTTTATCAAATACTTTAGGAGTTTAAGATACTTTGGATAGTGAGAATGTACAAGCCCTTGTAGTGGTTGAGAAGAAAAATTTACAATTGCCTTCACCGAGCAAGAGAGGTAATACAAGGAACACCAAATCATCAATACAACCTATAGAGAAGAAAGTTGTAGAGGTAATTCAACCGAAAGGAAAAACTTATGAGAGAACCAGAGCCAAGAAACAACCTAAAAGAACAAGGAGAAGATTATTACTTGGAAAAGAGAGTGATATAGAATCTAATGATCCTAAAAAATATGTACCTATTGCAGAGCTCTCACAAGTTGCACTAAGTCTTGATGACTTTCTAGATAGATTAAAGCAATCAAGAGGATTTGGAGGATTTAGGCAATTTAAGTATCTAGAGAGAAATGAAGAAGAAAAGAAAAAGAGTGAAGATGAAGTTTTTATATCTTTAATGAGATATAGAGTGACAACTATAGAGCTTGTAGTTAAGCTACCAGAGGAACTTTACAAAAAAATTGATGCAAGGTGGAAGTATGCAATTAACGCAGAGAAGGAGATGAGAGAAAGATCTCTTGTGCATACTTTTCCCGACTTGACACCATTTGAGATTGTAGAGGCATTGAAGAAACATTCAAATAAATTTCTAGTCAAGGGAAGAACCCTAAGGATAATGAATGGAGACCTACAAACAATAGAGAAGGATACAACTAGAAAATGGAAAGAAATATATCAAGTAGATGATAATGAGAAATAGGAAACTGAGAAGAGTCGAGATTATACAATTTTTGATCAGGTAAAGGAAAGCACCAAGAAAATAGATCCAATTGATCTAACTACTGAGAATGTGGAGTTTATCACTGAGGACTTACTTGAGGAAGAAGATCCATCAAGGAAGATATTAAGAGATGAAGATGTAATGGATGTACACGTTCAAGATATCAAGTACATGGATGTTGATTACACATCATTGTAGGGTACCAAACTAAAAATGGAGCAAATACTCAGTTACCCCGATGTGACACTACACTAGAAACAAACACCATAGCAACCGAGACACCTGCAGATACATATATGGTAAAGGTTGATGAACCTACTGACACTGAGGGAAAACAACATGAAGAGCCACCGACCGACCTTACCAATGTACAAAAGACACTAGACACACAAAGTGAAATGTTGCAGGAATCAAATCTTAAGGGAAATACTAAAGAAATATAGAAGGATGAAAATAAAGAAGAAGAGAAAACCATAGAAAAAGTAAAAGAAGAAGAGAGTATTTCCGGTAGACATACCGAGTCACCAGATGCAACCATGACATCATGTTACAAATGCTCTATTAGAGAGAGAAGATTGAGAAAAAGAAGAGCAAAAAGAGGAAACAAGTCATTGAATTGAACAAGCCAATCATCATACCAAAGGGAGACCCAAATATGATGAAGCCCAATGAATTGTGTATTTATTCTGAGATTGTAGCTCAAAATGTTGAGCAGAACAAGTTGTTGGCAAAGAAGAAAAAGGTAGACATCCTAGAAGATGTAAAGGAGGTTTTCTAGGAAATTATTCCTAAAGTTAATATTGACGAATCTGAACCCCTACTAGACCAAGTTGGAAATTTAGTCCAACGTATCAAAGGAACAAAAAAGGACATGACCAAATACATGTTAAAGATTCACAAGGAGTCTATGGAGAAGAATTTGATGGAAGATTTATTGAAAAACACTGATACTGACAAGGTAACTCTTTCCGAGTTATGTATAGATATTGAGAACAAGTTCACATCCATCATAGAATTGTTTCAAAAGTTTTGTATTCTTTCAAACTTTACTAGTGAAATCAAGAAGAAAGAAGTAGATGTTGAGAAAGAGTTGACTGAGCAGCTTAAGAAGTTAACTATTGAGCCTGGAGCATTCCAGACTTATTACTCAAAAATTCAAGAACTCGTGGGAGTTCAACTTACATTGAGACATGAGGAAGATAAGCTTAGATTGGAGTTTCTTGAATTGTAAGGATTATTGACTCCCCATATCCAATCAATGCAGATACATCTTAAAAAGGCCAAAGATTTAGTTGATCATCCATATGTTAGCTCACTAGACAGTATTGTTGGCTTAGCAACAGATATTATACTTCATAATCTTTGAGACATATGGGAGGCAGTATTTCCAAGGAGGTAGTATTTCCAGGGATACAACAGAGGTATAAACATCTTTTTGGGAATTAAGTTTTACTTTTGGCAGTTTTTGTCAAAAAAGGGGGATAGTTACCATGTATATGTATATGTGAAAAATAAAAAAGGAGAGATATGTATAGATTGTAAAATATGAGGGGGAGTTACAAATTTTAATGACTTTGAAAGTTTTTAAAAAAAATGCCCAACCAAAGCAAAAGGGGGAGATTTTTATATCTATAAGATATATTTTTTTGTCATTAGTTTATGTCAAAGTCATAGAGTCAAGAAGAACCAATCAATGAAAGGAGTTAGTCATATATTTGACTAGTCAAAAATTTACACTGAGCCAGTCAGTGAAGTCATTCTTAAGAGAGAAGTTGGTAAATCACAAAGAGTCAAAGACAAAGTACTGAGCACCTATAGTTACTGAGTGTTACAGTACACTGAATGCAATGAGGGACACCGAGTACTGAAGTTATTATAACCGAGTTGAAGGAGATACTCAACCAAGTTAGTCAGCAAGTCACAAATGTGATAAGATCACATTTAATGCATTGCCACAATATTAAGTACATTGATATAAACATTTATAATAGTTTTTTACATGATCTATGATTCAAATAAATCATAGTGAAGATCTAAGGCATAAATCAAGCAGTAAAAATAAAGTTTGCTAGTACCAAGAAAAACAACAAGTACCGAGGTAAAAGTAACATGGTTATCGAGGGGAAAAGAAGATCTAACAGTTAAGAATGATTTAAAACAACCTAACACATAAGATTAAGAGGCATAAACTCTTATATATAATGGATGATTTATAGAGAAAGATGATGATGATACAGAGGAGGTTAAGATTTATTGCTGAGAAAGTTAAAGGAGTTATTTGAAGAAAAAAGAGAAGAGCAGAGAGCGCCGAGCAGAAATTCAGCTACAACAGAGCATATCTAAGTAGTGTTACAAATTTAGCTTGAGGTAACACATATCAGAGCACATAGAGTCTGAATAACATTTTCATTTGATGCATTTTAACAGACATTATTGAGTAATTGATACTATTGTATTGAGAACTTTAAATCCCAATAGTGGGTAGATCCTAACCGATCTTATATTTGTAAAACCTTTAATAGGGTACATCTCTAAGTGTAGAGTTTGTTAAAATCCTCTAACCAAGTAGATCTAACAATTCTTTTTATACTCTTTACCAGGTAAGCTATCAAAATGGCTAAACATTGTAAGCTCTAACTGAGCACCCTTTATACTGTAGTTAGTGAAGGTTGTGGGTATGATCCCCACCACAGTTTTTTCCTCTAACCAAGGATTTCTGCATAAACAAAATCATGGAGTTATGAGTTCTATTTTTTATTGTTTTGATGTGATGTTTTATAAGCTTTATATTAATTTCATTTCAAAGTTCTAAACTCGGTAAACAAAAAGCAACAATATATGGTTTATAGGCAGTTTCAGTTATAAAGTTTTTAGTGGTACCGATTCACCCCTCCCCTCTCAGTCCCAACTTTCCATAGTCATTCCATCAAGATCTTGGTTCAAATTGTCGCCATCACAAATGTTGAAAGCCCTCAAGGCTAATGTTTTAAGGACACCAACATTTTGGTGAGGGTGGTGATGCGAAAAGGCATGAAGATAAAGATCAATGTGCATGGCTTTGGGGTAAAAATGATGGCCTAGGGAACCATAAAGTTTTTTATGAACAAGACATCAAGGAATGGAAGTTGGCAGTGAGATTCCACTTCCTTTGTAAAGGAGATGCAAGGGATAATTCTATTGAGGTGGGAATGGAATTCTTCCAACGTGTCTACACATGGGGCCAACACACATTAGTGTCATCAACATATCGCTTCCACCACCTTGGTTTAAGGGGGTAGGAGGAAAGCGTTAGATCTTTGAAATACTCCATGTACAAGTTAGTTGTGACTGGAAAGAGAGGAGAGCCCATAGCCACACTATAAAATAATTGACATTATTTAGAATTTTGGAACAAGAATTACGAGCCAAGACTTTATAGCTACTCATGTTCGAGAGGAGGTCAAACATTTTCATAATATAATAGTGTTTTCTCACGATCACCGTGGAATTTACCTTGTCAACTTTGGAAATAATAATGTCATTTCTCTGAATTAATTGGTTGAAGTCCAAAATTTTAGGTTTAGGGATGTTTCATCTTGGTCTCTTTTCATGTCTAAGGGAAAGAACACAATCATGTCTGACCTCTTTAACGATATTAGTAGGAAGCAAACAGACAATAATTTCAATCTCAGTAAGAAAATCAACATGAGGAATAAAATGATGAGTTAAGGCAAACCCTATGCCTCATTTTAAGAAATTTAAAATTGAGGGGTCTAGAATAATGTTGGAAAGATTAATTACCAAATTTCTATCCCATATGTGAATAAGAGGGAGCGTGCTACCAAAGGAATAAGGATGAAAAGTGTTGCTCGAGATAGAAGGATACATACACACGAGGCATGGGTCAGAACCGCTAACATGAAAGGGAGAAGACATAAGAGGAGAAACCTCAAGAAATGCATATAGAGGATTGGTGGTAGGAGAGAAGTTGGAAGAATGCACATCCACCTTGGAAGACACATAATATTGGGTTTGTAAAGGTTACTCACAAGTTGAAGGTATAGATTTTAAGGAAATGTTTGCTCTAGTAGCTAGAATTAAATTTATTAGGATGTTTCTTATATTCACTACTTACGATAACTTTAAGGTATATCAAATAGTTGTCAAGTCAAAAATTTTAAATAGGTATATATTGATGAAATGTTACATTGAGCAATCAAATAGTTTTTAGTTGTCAAGTGATTCATACATGGTTTATAGACTTAAGAAGGATCTTTATGGTCTCAAGCAATCTCCTATAGTTTGGTATGAAAGATTAGACAAGTATCTACTACAAAAAAATCTCCATGAAAGGTAAAATGGATTGTAATCTCTATTTTAAGGTTGAAGGAGATAAACTCTTAATAGTTGTGTGTTTGTTTTTTTATATCATTTTTGGTGGAAATGATAATGTATGTAAGAGATTTGCAAAAGAGATGCAGATAGAGTTTGAGATGTCAATGATTGCAAATTGTCATTTTATATTGGTCTTAAAGTAACTCAGTTAGATTATGGTATTTCCATTTCTTAGACTGAGTATATCAAAGAGATGTTGAAGAAATTTGGTATGGGAAATTCTAAATCGATAAGTACCCCAATAGTTACTAGTTGTCATTCAAGAAAGGGTGAAGAATCTCTAGAAGTGGATCAAACTCTTTATAGGTATATGATTAGAGGACTATTATATTTAACTACTTCAATACCTAATATAATGTGTGCAGTATGTTTGGTTGCAATATATCAAGCTATTCCTAGGAAATCTCATGACAAGGTAGTAAAAAGGATTTTCAGATATTTGAAAGGGACCATAGATTTTGATTTGTGGTATAAGAAAGATGATGATTTATCTTTAAAATATTACATTTATGGTGATTGCACTAGATACATTGATGATAGAAGAAGTACTAGCGGTGTATCATTTTTATTAGGAGGTATATTGCTCTCTTGGCTAAGTAAAAAATAAAATTCAGTATCTTTATAAACAATAAATAATGAGTATATTGTGGCAACATCTTTGTACATTTAGGTGATGTGGATGAAGAAAAATCTAAAAGATAGGTGATTTATGATGAGCCTATTCCTATTATGTGTGATGATACAAGTAAAATTAATATTTAAAAGAATTAGGTAATGCATTCAAGAACCAAACACATTTCTATTTGGTATCATTTCTTAAGAGAGAAGGTTGCAGAGAAAGAGGTCAAATAAGTGCATGTGCCCACAAATGATTGGATTGCATATATTTTCACTAAGGTGGTGTCAAAAGACACTTTGATTATCTAGCATCAGAGGTGGATTATTAAGAGGAGTGAATGGTATAATTCATTGGTGGCCTCATTAAATGGAGTGTGTGGGAGCTAAGTTGAACAAAACCATGCTTTATAATACTAAGGATCAAATTGTAATTTATGAACATGTGAAAATATTTGCTCTTGATTTGTAAGATCTGATATTGTTTTTGTATACTTAGGTAAATTACATTGTTGCAACATAATTGTCATGTTCTAATAATACATTAGAAGTCTCTATTATTTCAATTTTGAGTGCATGGCTCAAGATATTAAGTAAACTTTCAAGTAGTAACAAAAATGATAGTGGTAATAGACAATCTATTAACAAAAATACTCAATAAATTTTTTGTGATAATTTATGCAAGACCTCTACAAGATATTATAGTTGCTCTTGAGTGAGCATTTTTTTTTATTTTTAGAATGTTACAATTGTTAGAATAACTGAGAGGGGCCGGGGGGGGGGGGGGGGGGGGGGATCAATGGCCTAAAAAATTAATTCAATAAATCAACCCAAAACTTTATACCACAAATATAAAACCCCTAGTTATCTTCAATCCTACAAGATGTATGCCTTTATCAAATATATGATGTTCGGTGAATATACTATTTAATCCTTTCCTTAAGCTTTACTAAAGAGTAGTCTATCTTTTCTTAACCTTTACCCAAATATAGTAAATAACTTAGTGTTTACCGATCAATCCTGTTTTAGTAATGTGTAAAGCAAAACATCAAAGCAATGAACCATATACACATTTGACACTTGGATTTTTAACGTGGAAACCTTGTTAGGGGAAAAACCACTTGGGACCGATAACCCAAAATTTTCACTCTTCTAAAGTGAGCTTAGTGAAGAGCCAACCCTGTTCAAGGTTACAAACACACTGTTAAGTGTGACCTTGTTAGAGGATTTATCACTAACAGTTTATCACTTGACCTAGCATTCACTATGCTGTCAACATGAAAACCTTTTGATAATCCTTGGGATGTATCTCAATATATAAAGGATGGTTAAATCCTACTATGTTAAGAGATTTTCTGAATCAATGGTTAAACTGAAATAGTAGATGATCTGTTCATAAATACAACTTAATCTTGCAGATGTTTAGATTTATTGTAAGCTCATAATACCTTTCTGATCAATGTTCTCTTCAGTTCCTTTGCTCCACTTCTTTCTGCTCGGTGAATGTTGTTGCTTCTCTGTTGCTCGATGTCCGCATAATTCTTAGCTTTGTTCTCCAGCTTGTATGATTAGATCTGTATGAAGACTTCATATCTTCACTAGAATTATCTTCAGCATTCCACTCTTTTATAATGAATTACTTGTCTCTTTATATAGACATGATTTCACCATTCTTCTATCCTTCTTTTTTTCTTCGTTGATTATTTTTTGATCCGTAAATCTCTCCATGCTTGCTTTAGTTTTATTCTGCAAATATCTCCTTGTTTTCTGGAATAAAACATGCTTTAAATCTCCTTCTTATCTTTAGCTTTTAATCTGATCGATGAAAACAAAATAATAAATCACTTAACTCTATAATTAGTTCTTCCAGCTAAGTTGTTTTGTCATTTTCCTAACTTCTGTTCCTGTCAATCAACACTTCAGTTGTGCTTGGTGACTACTGCAGATAACTCGGGCATCAAATTCAGTTCTATTTGGTGACAACTGCAATTATCTCAGTAATTCTTACTCAGGTATCACTTGCTTGGGTAACACTATCCGTTGGGTAACACTGTAAACTTTTGTGCTCAGCGTTCACTGTCCGTTGGGGTTTACTGTCACTCAGTGTACATCATTACCGAAGATAAAAACTTTGTCTTTTAAGATCTTTAAGTGTTGTGACAATATGTGTATGAGAAATCATACCATATCAAGTTGACATCAATGACAATACAATACATTAACTGATTTAATGTCTTGCATTTACTTTCTGCATCTTGATGATTATCAACTTTGTCATCTTCAAACATTCAATCAATTATAGTTCATCAATATCTCCCTTTGGCATCGATGGAAACATACTACATACTACTAATACAATATGAAATATATCAGTTGTAGTTCATCAATCTCTACCAAACTAATTTTTCTATAACCAATACAAATGTCTGCCTCTTGGTAAGATCTTCTAGCTTAGATTTGATTCTTACAGATTATTTCCTTCATTCTTTATTCCCTTCACTGGATAGATGTATCAAATTCTGATTCTGTCTCTCCCTTTGTTGTATAATCTCTTCTCCCTTATTTGGATAGATATGCAGTGTTAAATTTTCCAATTCTCTCCCTTAGATGGATGTTTCTTTGAATCATTTTCTGATGTTTTCTCTCCCTTTGACTGTTCCTCTCCTTGATGGATGGTTCTCTTCTCTCCCTTTGGATGATTATGATAGATATTTCATATCTCTTTTCTCTTTGACAACAATATATTTCATTGAATACTTCTCTCCCTTTGATAACAATGCCAAACTATATCTTTTTTTTCATATATTCCTTGAATTTCCTCTTCATTAGGAATTTAGCTCTGGTGTTCGGTGCAGATAAGTACCTTTATGTGTACTAATATATATTTTCATTCCATCTCTTTTCTTGCATCAACATGAATGATCTTATGATAATGTGTAGGCTGATGCAGCCTCCTAGTCAGCTTAGTGACCAATAGACAAGGGTCGGACCCCTAGTCTCTTTCTCAGGTACTCAAATGTATCTTTTGGCAATGGCTTTGTGAATATGTTTGCTAATTGTTCCTTGGATTGTACATATTCCAATATCACCTCTTTCTCTTATACTTGTTCCCTTAAGTAATGATACTTGACAACAATATGATTTATCTTAGCATGCATGACAGGTTTCTTTGAAATGTTGATAGCACTAGTATTATCACAATAAATAATCGTTGGTTCAAGAATTTTCATATTCATACCTTCTAGTAATTTTTTGATCCATGCAATGTTAGAGAAATTTGCAGCAACAATGACATATTCTGCTTCAGAAGTGCATTGTGAGATGCAACTTTGCTTCTTACTTATCCATGTGACAAGTCTGTCACCCATAAAGAATTCTCCTCCTATTGTGCTCTTTCTGTCATCTATGTTTCTAACCCAATCAACATCTATATAGACTTGAAGCTCAAATTTGCCTTCTCTTTTATAATATAGACCATGGTCTTTGGTATTCTTTGGATATCTCAGAATTCTTTTGACAACAGTCATGTGTGATTCCTTGGGATTAGCAGAGAATCTTGCAACTATTCCAACTGCATGTGCTATATCTGGTCTAGTATGTACAACATACATGAATTTGCCAATCATAGATCTATATAGGGTCTAATTTACCTCGGTTGACTTGTCTTCCTTTGTTAGCTTGCATCCAGTTGCCATAGGTGTTCCAACTGGCTTGGAGTCCTCCATCTTGAATATCTTCAGAACTTCCTTGATGTATTTGGATTGTGTGATGTATATGCCGACATCCTGTAGAAGAATCTGCAGACCAAGAAAGAACTTGATCTCCCCAAACATTGACATCTCAAATTCTTTTCTCATTTCATCAACAAATGATTTGCATAACATATCATTACCTCCAAATATGATATCATCAACAAATATTTCAGCAATCAGAATGTTATCATCAGTATTTTCTTTTAAATATAGATTATTGTTATCACTTGTTCTTACAAATCCAATACTTATGAGATAAGAGTGAAGTCTTTCATTCCATGCTCTTGATGCTTGTTTTAATCCATACAAGGCTTTGTGTAGTCTACAAACCATGTTTCTCTTGTTAAGATCCACAAACCCTTCTGGTTATTCAATGCATACCTCTTCTTCTAGTATTCCATTTAGGAATGCAGATTTGACATCCATTTGGTATACCTTGAATCCTTTGAATGCAACATAAGAAAGTAGAATTATTACTCCTTCTAGTCTAGCAATGGGTGCAAAGGTTTCTCCATAGTCAATAACTTCTTCTTGTGCATACCCCTTGCATACTAATCTTGCTTTGTTCCTTGTGACTTCTCCATTCTCATTTAGCTTATTTCTGAATATCCATTTGGTACCAATTACATTCCTGTGATCTGGTCTAGGTACTAATGTCCATGCTCTGTTCTTCTCAATCTTCTCTATCTCTTCATTCATAACACTGACCCATTCTTTATTTTCAAGTGTAGTATTAACAGATTTAGGCTCAAAATCACAAATCAAACATCTAGTATTCAGTGACTTACTTCTTGTTCTCATTCCATCCTTTTTGTCTCCTATGATCTCGTTTTGTGGATGGTGTCTTTTGATATACTTGGAAAGTACTAGTTCATCTCTTTATTCATCATCTTGACCTTCATTTTTATCTCCATCGCTCGGTGCATCATTTTGAGCAATTTCTTGATTTTTGGTGTTTGCAGCCTGATGCTCGGGTGCATTGTTCTGTCACTCGGGAGCGATACACTGTTTCTCAGGCAAAGTTTCAGGTTCTTCAATATAGACAAACCTGTTGTATTCTTTTGGTTCTTTTCTTCTTTCCTTATCATTTTTCTCAGCAAATTCATCCACTTTGACATTTGCACTTTCAATGATTTTGTTAGAGGATTTTTTAAGACATGTATTAGCCTTGCTTTTGGTAGAATAACCTAGAAATATTCCTTCTTCACCTTTGTAGTCAAACTTTCCATTTCTACCATCTTTCAAAATAAAATATCGACTTCCAAAAAATTTGAAGTAACTTATATTGGGTGTGTATCCATACCATAGCTCATAAGGTGTCTTATTAGTGTCTTTCTTCAATTGAACTTGGTTTAATGTGTAGACAGTAGTACTGACAACTTCTCTCTAAAATTTTTGTGTGATGCCTTTCTCAATCACTAGTGTTCTCGCACAATCAACAATGGATCTGTTCCTTCTTTCAGCAATCCCATTTTGCTGTGGTGTTCTCGGTGTAGAAACCTATCTTTGAATTAAGTTAGTGAATTCATTAGAAATAAATTCTCCTCCTCTATATGATCTTAGGCATTTTAGTTCCTTTCCACTTTGTTTTTCCACTATAGCTTTATACCATTTAAACATCTTGAATCCTTCTGATTTCTCTTTTAAGAACATAACAGTCATCATTCTAGAATAATCATCTACAAATAGAATGAAGTATCTATCACCATAGTCGCTCTTTGTTCTCATTGGTCCACATAGGTCAGTATGGAATAGATCTAGAGTAGCATTAGATGTGTGGGTTTTTCTCTTGAAACTAGACTTTTTCATTTTACCTTTTTGACAATTCTTACACGTGACATGGTTGGGTTTTGACATGCTTGGTAAGCCTCTTACTTTCCTCTTATTGCTTAACCTAACCATGTTTTCAAAATTCACTTGACATAACCTTTTATTCCATAACCATATGTCTTCATTTCTAGCCAATAAACAAGTGATATTAATATCATCAAGATAGAATAGGTTACCTTTTGTCTATTCACCAGTTCTGATCAACCTTCCTGATTCATTAAAGATCTTTGCCTTTTTGTTCTCAAATGCAACTCGGTGTCCTATTTTATTCAACTATGAAACACTAAAAAAATTATAGTTAAGTCCTTTCACCCAATATGCATTTTCACATCTATTCAGATTATTCAACATTATTGTTCCTTTACCTTCAACCAGACAAGGTGAGTCATTACCCATTCTTACTGATCCACCATTATAATATTCAAAAGTTTCAAACTTTTCCTTATCTCTAGTCATGTGGTGAGTACATCCACTATCAATAATCTAGACATCAGTCTTACTAACCTTAGATATGAGTGCAGTTTCAACATACCTTTCCTCTTCATCTAAATCATCCTTCATAGCAACAAATACCACCTCAATATCTTCATCACATTCAGTGTCACTATTCTCAACTTTGTTCTCAGTCAGATAACAAGCCTTCTTTCCTTTGTCCTTTTAATCTTGCTTGTCTCTTCTATTAGATTGTTGGTTGCTTCGGTAATCTCTATCATCACCTCTATCAAATTTCTTTTCATTTGATGTATCATTGTTTCTGTCTTCTTTTCTTTTGTTAGGACATATAGCAGCAATGTGTCCAATCTCTTTACAATTAAAACATACCAATGGTAATTTACCTTTGTATCTACCTTTGCCTCTCTGCAATCTTCTAGCCATTAGTGCTTCAATCTCATCAAGTTCTTGGTCATCAATATCACTTTCACTATCATTTCTCATAGTGTGTTTATGACTTGATTTACTTATTTTCAAATAATATTTTAATGCAGACTCAATAGTTGGTAAGACACCGTTGTCAAAGTTATTCATCTCAAATGAAATAATTCTACCAATCAAACTATCTAGAGTAACATTGTTATTTTCTACTCCTCTCGTTTCTTGTATAGAAGATACTCTAATAGCATAAACATGTAGTAAGGTTATGAGAATTTTACTTACCATTGTTTCTTCTTCAAGTACACCTCCTACTCCTCAGATAGCATTAACAACCTCTTTGATTTTGCTACTATACTGAGTGATGTTTTCTCCTTCTTTCATTCTTAGGTCATCAAACCTTCCTCTTAGGCTTTCAGGCTTAGCTCATAACACATTCTTATCTCCTCCATGTACTAGCTTCAATTTGTCCCACATTTTATTTGCAGTGGTTCATGATTTGACATCTTCAAATTCAACATCAGAGAGTGAGGAAGAAAGTTATATCATCATAGAATTGTGTTCATGCTTCTATCTCAATTGATCAACTTATGCAGGTCCAACAGGTAGAACAAATTCAGTATCCAAGTACTACATGACATCATTTCCAATACCTAATAGGTGGAGTCTTATCTTGCTTTGTCATGATGCAAATTTTTCCTTGTTCAGCTTAGGCACATCCCTTTTTCTCATCTTGTGATCTTTATCTTATGTCTTAAAACTCTCTTTCTAACCACACAAGCTCTGATACCAATTGTTAGAATAACTGAGATGGGGCGGGGGGTGAATCAATGGCCTCAAAAATTAATTCAATAAATCAACCCAAAACTTTATACCACAATATAAAACCTCTAGGTATCTTCAGTCCTACAAGATGTATGCCTTTATCAAATATATGATGCTCGGTGAATATACTATTTAATCCTTTCCTTAAGCTTTACAGAATAACAGTCTATCTTTTATTAACCTTTACCGAAATACATTAAATAAATTAGTGTTTACTGATCAATCCTTTTTTAGTAATGTGTAAAGATAAACATCAAAGCAATGAACCATATAAACATTTGACACATGGATTTTTAACGTGGAAACCCTGTTAGGGGAAAAACCACTTGGGACCGGTAACCCAAAATTTTCACTCCTCTGAAGTGAGCTCGGTGAAGAGCCAACCTTGTTAAAGGTTACAAACACACTGTTAAGTGCGACCTTGTTAGAGGATTTATCACTAACATTTTATCACTTGACCTAGCATTCACTATGTTGTCAACATGAAAACCTTTTGATAATCCTTGGGATGTATCTCAATATATAAAGGATGGTTAAATCCTACTATGTTAAGAGATTTTCTGAATCAATGGTTAAACTGAAACAATAGATGATCTGGTCATAAATACAACTTAATCTTGCAAATGTTCAGATCTATTATAAGCTCATAATACCTTTCTGATCAATGTTCTCTTCAATTCCTTTGCTCCACTTCTTTCTGTTCGGTGAATGCTGTTGCTTCTTTGTTGCTCGATGTCCGCATAACTCTTAGCTCTGTTCTTCAGCTTGTATGAAGACTTCTTATCTTCACAATAATTCTCTTTAAAATTCCACTCTTTTATAATGAATTACTTGTCTCTTTATATAGACATGATTTCACTATTCTTCTATCCTTCTTGTTTTCTTCGTTGATCACTTCTTGATCTATAAAGCTTGCCATGTTTGCTTTAGTTTTAGTCCACAAATCTCTCCTTATTTTCTGGAATAAAACATGCTTTAAATCTCCTTCTTATCCTTATCTTTTAATCTGATCGATGAATACAAAGTAATCAATCAGCTAACTCTATAATTAGCTCTGCTAGCTAAGTTGTTTTTTCATTTTCCTAACTTCAGTTCTCGTAAGTCAACACTTTAATTGTGCTCAGTGACTACTGTAGATAGCTCAGGTATCAACTTTAGTTCTATTTAGTGAAAACTACAGTTAGCTTGGTAATGCTTACTTGGGTGTCACTTGCCCAGGTAACACTGTCCATTGGGTAACACTGTGAACTTTTGTGCTTGGGGTTCACTGTCCGTCAGGGTTTATTGTCACTTGGTGTACATGATTACCGACGACAAAAAACTTTGTCTTTTCAGATCTTTAAGTGTTGTGACAATATGTGTATGAGAAATCATACCATATCAAGTTGACATCAATGACAATACAATACATTAACTGATTTAATGTCTTGCATTTACTTTCTGCATCTCGATGATTATCAACTTTGTCATCTTTAAACATTCAATCAGTTATAGTTCATCAATAATGTCAGAAGATGGAATATTCAAGAAAGAGTATTTGAAGTTTGTATGGGAGAATTCTCTACATTAATTTGCAATTGGTGATGAGAGCCTTACAATATGGATACAATGTTTTATGTTCCACGAATATTGCATTATTATATTTTTAGGTCCTTCATGTTGCAGTTGATGTGGTTGGTAGCTAAAGTTTGCTAACAGTTTGGATGTCTCTCAAGATTGGTTTGTAGAATGTTCCATATTTTCCCATAGTGATGTTTCTAGTTTTTTTGTTTGGAGGAAAATTTTATATTGCTTGTGTAGTGTCTCCATTCAATTTTTAGCTGTTGGTTTGCTCAACAAAGAAAATTTATCATCTATTTCTCAACAATGTGACTTCTTGTTGGTCTTTGGCTGACTTAGTTGGTTTTCTTATTTGGATCATGTTCTTTTGGTCTTGAATTGTTTTGGAAGTTGAGACAAGATTTTGTTTTGGGTCTTACTTTGGCATCTAAAGATCCACATTGAATTATGTTTAGTTGAATTGTATTTTTAGACTAACTGGTTATGCACTATACTGCTTATCTATACATTATATTTGATGCTGACTTTGGAGGATGTGTTTTTAAATGTGAACCATTTAAAGATTCTTAGAAATGTATTTCTAATTTTTTTAGGTCCCCTTTATCTCATGGAGTAGACCACAATCACCACAATTTGTTTTGGTGGCCACTTGATTGGAATTATGTCTATTATATTTCGGTCAACCTAATTAAGGATTTTGTTGATGAATTTGATATATATTAAAGATCATCTCAATGTACTTAGATGTGGTGGATCAAGTGAGGAAGAAGTTTGGAATGATTTTTACGAATATGCATTGAAGATAAGTGTGAAGATTAGTTTGGATGGTGCACCTTCATGATTATATATTTCAATATATCAATGTTTGAGATAACGAATGTGTGTATATGTGGTGTTTATCATGAAGTTGGTCACTTGAGACAATGAATTATTTATTGGAGAATTTTTCGAGGCAGTGTGTTGAATTATTTCTCATTTTGATTCCAAATCTTCATGTATATTTTCTAAAGATAGTGAGTCTTTGGAGGATCTATATCTTACCCTGAGGCAATGTGTCTCAATCTATAGGTCCTTTATATGTTTCCCTAAGGTCATGCACCTTAGCATAAAATTCAAATGACGAGTAGTAAGCTTCCTTGGCCATGAGCCTAAAACCATTATTGTAATATTGATCTTCATATAGCTTGTTGTTTTTGCCTCCTTAGGTTTTCCACATAGAAATCTAGTGTTCATGTGTATAATGATTTTCACTGCTTTATCTTTATTTATTTATTTATTTGGTTAAGGTTAATTGTTGTGAAATTGTGATTCAAAAATTTAAGTATATTACCAAGACTAATTCACCTCCCTCTAGTCTTGGATTGTGTTAAAGACTTGTTAGAAGGCTAATATGGGAAAGTAATATACTGAGGAGGGGGGGGGGTGAATTAGATCTATAAAAATTTTACACTTATAAAACAAACTGATTCAACATGTATTCATAAACATAAACTGAAATACTATAATAGATCTAACATCTAAGCATATCCATAATGAACACATAACACAAATATTTGGTAACCCAAAAACCCTTGAAAGGTAAAACTAGGGTGGGAATGAAACCCACAAATCTTCACTACCACAGTAATAAAGTGTGTCTGTTAGGGATACAAAGCTTGACCACTTTTGATGATCTACCCTATGAGGGGTCTGCCCTATTAAGATCTTACAGACTTATACAATCTACCTTGTTAAAGGATTTAAACTTACAACAAAGTAAGCATTCTGTTAAGAGATTTACAAAGGCCTGTTAGGACCACTCTATTAAGAGATTTACCCTGATTCACTTGTTAAAATGTATCAATACTTGATCCTTTGGTATGCACTTCAAATGATGATAAATGATCTCCTCTTTCCAACTCTTAACTAATCTCTCAATCTGATATATCTCTTTACTGTCCCTCACTGCTCTGCTCGGTCACTCTGTTTGGTCTATCCTTCAGATATGCAAAACATGCATACACACTCGATCTCTTCTCTTCACATCCACATCCACACATATGCATAGATCTAGGGTTAGAAGAATTCCATATATAGATCAATGATGAAACATCTAGATCAAGATCAATGATCTAGATTGATCATATTTTGCTGCTTAAACATCCCTAATTTTGATTGGTCGCATTGCTTGCATAGGAATTTATGATCTAAAAAATAATGCATAATTAATGCATTAAATATCTTCAACAATTATTAAATGATTCGTGTTTACCTGAGTGTTTGTGCCATTCCAAACACATATATCAAAATTGTCTTACTCGACATATGAAAGCTCTGATGCTCGGTCAAAACTGTCACTCGACACAGACTGTCTACGCAACTCAAAAATTATTTTTCTAAAAAACTAATGAGTACTCGACGACCACTGACTTTCTTGGCAGTGACTACTACTCATTCAATACATAATATTACACAAGTCATTACATTGCTCAACCTTAGTGGGATGGATCGGTCACAGTGATGACCGACCAAACTGCCTTGATTATGACTAAGTGTGTGACACTAATAGACAACAAAAATTGGAGATAAACAATCTCCCCCTTTGACATTAGTCTCAAAAACACTTTGTCACGACTCTTCATTCCTTTAAAAAAATAGTACTCAAGTATACTAAAAAAACTCCCCCTAAGATTATGACTCGGTCTTTATAAAGACTTTACTATACATACAACATAATCTTAAGTATATAACTCCAAAAATAACAAAATAGCATGTTATAAATTCTCTTCTCCAATCATTCTGTTATTTTCTTATTTGCATCTATTACATTTCCCCCTTGATTATATCTGATTATATTGCCCCCTTGTTTTTGTCACTCTTGTCTATTCGGGTGTAGGGGTCAGACCTTACTTGTCCAAAAATGGTTTATGAATCTGCAAGATCATTGCCAATTCATTATCCCAACTGGTTCTAACAGAATCCAAAACCTGTAACTTGATTTCTAGCTCGACAGCTAGATCAATTAAAGTCTCTGCAATATTCGGAGGTGGATCCCTTTGTGCTAACTATTTTGTAGCTGACAATTATCTCTGCATGACCTCCAAATGAGGTATCAACATGGTCTAAATTGAAATCAACTTAGCCCTTATTCTACCATCATTAGCCATGAGCTCGGCTAATCTCCCTTGGGTGTGAGTCAACCTGTTAAAGTGAATAGAGTTGGAACTTGCATCCATGCTCAGTGAATGTCCTGTTGACTTCAAGTCTGATTGTAGCTTCTCAATAAGTTGTTAATTCTCCTTTGTAAAGAATTTGACATCACATAATTGCTTGTACAAAGAAAGAACATTTTCTACAACTTCCTCTAGGCTACTTACCAAATCAGAAAGTGCAACCTATTTTACATTAAGTTCTATTGCAACTTTCTCAAGCACTTTGGCCTTAAAATTTCTCTCAGACCATTGTATGAGCTTCTCATTTGCTTCAATGTCATCATTATTCACCTTTTGAAATATATGAACCATTTGATTTATAACAGGTGCTTTCTCATTTACATCTTAAAGCTCAAATGCATCAACAAATATATCTTTGATGTCATGCAATACCTGCTTCTATTGATGTTCCCTTTTCATTTTCTCCTGCTTGCTCTTTCTTTTCAGTAAAATATGCAAAATTTGCACTTTCTCATAAGATAAGTTATCAGTGTCCCATTTTGGAATCACTATAACTTCATCAAGTGTTACCTCAGTGCTCAGAGACTTATCCTTTTTCTTATGTAAATTCTTTTTCTTGGTCTCTAGTGTGCTGCTACTCGGCTTCTGCTCTACTTGCAATATACTAGTGTCACCACTAATTGTGACTAACTCATTCTGAGTGAAAATTGCCTATTGTTCAGTGATGAATCATAATTGATTGAATGTTTGAAGATGTTAAGTTGATGATCACCAAGCTACAAAAAGTTAATGCAAGACATTAAAATAGTTAATGTATTGTATTGTATTGTCATTGATGTCAACTTGATATAATATAATTGGTTATACACATAGTGTCAAATACTTCAAAGAACCAGGGAGATAAAGGTTATGCTATCAGTAATGCATAAAATTTTAGTATGCACTAAGTGACAAAAAACACCGACGAACAGTGTACCCTGACAGATAGAGAACCTTGAGAGGAAAGTCACAGTGGTACCCGAGCAAGAAACCTGAGCAAGCATTACCGATGAGCAAAACCACAATGTTACATGATGGACAGACAACCCTGACAAACAGAGATGCCTGAGGACAAATGAAGTCTATACAAAGATAACAAGGAGTTAAAACACTGAAAAGAACTGAAGTTCAAAAATAACAAAAGAATTAGCTAGAAAGAGCTAAATATGGAGTTAACTGGTTGATCACATTGCTTTCATCGACAAGTTAAAAGCCATAGATAAGCGAAAGTTTTAAAGCTATTTTATTCTAGAAAACAAGGAGAAATCTATGGGATAAAACTGAAGTAAATCTTTAAAGCAAGAAAGGCGAGAATTGTGGATCATGCCAAGAACAAGAAATTAAAGAACCTAAAAATGGTGAAATCATGTCTATAAAGAGACAAGCTAATTCATTATGAATTAGGGGAGTGAATAGATAATAGGATGCTGAAGAGAAACTAATGAAGAAAGAAGTCTTCATATAGTCCTGATCAATCAAGCTAAAGAACATAGCTAAATATTTCTGCGAACACCGAGCAACAGAGAACACAACGTCACCAAGAAGAAAGAAGTGGAGCAAAGGTATTGAAAAGAAAAATTGATCAGAAAGGTATTATGAGCTTACAATAGATCTAAACATCTGCAAGATTAAGTTTTTTATATGAATAGATCATATATTGTTTCAGTTTAACCATTGGATTAGAAAGTATCTTAACCAAGCAGGACTTAACAATCCCTTATATATTGAGATACATCCCAAGGAGTATCAAAAGGTTAATTCATGAAGATAGCATAGTGAAATGCCAAATATCAAGTGATTAATTGTTAGTGATAAATCCTCTAACAAGGTCGCACTTAACAGTGTGTTTGTAACCTTTAATAGGGTTGGCTCTTCACCAAGCTCACTTTAGAAGAGTGAACATTTTGGGTTACCAGTCCCAAGTTGTTTTCCCTTAACAGGGTTTACATGTTAAAAATCCATGTGTCAATGTGTTTATGAGTCATTAATTTAGTGTTTTTCTTTACACATAACTAATCTGGATTGATCAGTAAGCATTAAGTTATTTACTGCATTTTGGTAAAAGCTAGAAAAGGATAAACTGCTATTCAGTAAATCCTATGAAAAGGGATAAACAATAAAATCTAAGAAGTAGTTAATTGTTATGATTATTTAAAGGCATACATCTTTAAGGACTGAAGATAACTAGAGATTTACAATTGTGGTATAAAGTTTTGGATTAATTTTTTAGGCCACTTATTCACCCCCCCTTAGTTATTCTAACAATTGGTATTAGAGCTTGTGTGCTTAGAAGGAAGGTTTCAACACCTAAGAAAAAGATCACAAGATGAGAAAATAGGATGTGCTCAAGTTGAACAAGGACAAATTTGCATCATGGAAAAGCAGGATAAGACTCCACCTATCATGTATTGGAAATGATGTTACTCAATACTTGGATACTAAATATGTGTTGCATACAGGACCTCACACACTTGATCAATTAGAAGAAAAGCCTGAGAAAAATTCTATGATGATAGAAATTGCTTCCTCACTCTCCGATGCTAAATTTGAAAATGTCAAAGCATGCACCTCTACAAAGAAAATGTGGGATAAATGGAAGCTAGTAAATGAAGAAGATGCAAATGTAATAAGAGCTAAGGCAGAAAGCCTAAGAGGTAAATTTGATGACCTAAGAATGAGAGAAGGAGAAAATATCACTTAGTACAGCTGCATAATCAAAGAGGTAGTCAATGCTATCTGAGGAATTGGTGGTATACTTGAAGAAGAAATAGTGGTAAGTAAAATCCTAAGAACCTTGATGTCTATTTATGCTATTAGAGTATCTTCTACACAAGAAATCAGAGCAGTAGAAAATAACAATGTAACTCTAGATAGTTTGGTTGGTATACTTATTTCATTTGAGATGAATAAATTTGATAACAGTGTCTTACCATCTATTGAGTCTGCATTCAAATCTTCTTTGAAAATAAGTAAGTCAGGTCATAAACACACTATGAGAAATGATAGTGAAATTGATAGTGATGACCAAGGACTTGATGAGATTGAAGCACTAATGGCTAGAAGATCGCGGAGAGGAAAAGTTAGCTACAAAGGTAAATTACCACTTGTATGTTTTAATTGTAAAGAGATTGGACACTTTGCGGCTAGATGTCCTAACAAAAGAAAATAATATAGAAGTAACGACATATCATATGAAAAGAAGTTTGATATAAGTGATAACAGAGATTACCGAAGCAATCAAAAATTTGACAGAAGAGATACCCAAGACTACAAGGACAAATGGAAGAAAGCTTATTACCTTGCTGAGAAAAAAGCTGGAGATACTGACACCGAATCTGATGAAGACATTGAGATGGTATTTGTGACTATGAAGGATGATTCAGATGAAGAGGAAAGGTATGTTGAGACTTCTCTCATATCTAAGGTTAGTAAGAATGATGTCTGGATTATAGATAGTGGCTGCACTCACCACATGACCGGTGAAAAAGAAAAGTTTGAAACTTTTGAGTACTATAATGGTGGATCAATAAGAATGGGTAATAACTCACCTTGTCCAGTTGAAGGTAAAGGAACCATAATGTTAAATAATCTGATCAAATGTGAAAATGAATATTGGGTAAAAGGACTTAACTATAATCTGTTGATTGTTTCACAGTTGAATAACACAGGTCACCAAGTTGTATTTGAGAACAAAAAGGCAAAGATCTTTCATGAATCAGGAAGGTTGATTGGAATTGGTGAACAAACAAAAAGTAACATATTCTATCTTGATGACATTAACACCACTTGTTTAATGGATAGAAACAAAGACATATGGTTGTGGCATAAAAGATTATGTTATGTGAATTTTGACAACATAATTAAGATAAGCAATAAAAGGAAAGTAAAAGGCTTACCAAGCATGTCAAATCTCGAGCATATCATGTGTAAGAATTGTCAAAAAGGTAAAATGACAAAGTCTAGTTTCAAGAGAAAAACCCATACATCTAATGCTATTCTAGAATTAGTCCATGCTGACCTATGTGAACCCATGAGAACTAAGAGCTACTATGGAGATAGATACTTCATTCTATTTGTAGATGATTATTCTAGAATGATGACAATTATGTTCTTAAAAGAGAAATCAGAAGCATTCAAGATGTTTAAATGGTTTAAAGCAATTGTAGAATAACAAAGCGGTAAGGAATTGAAATGCTTAAGATTAGATAGAGGAGGAGAATTTATTTTATATGAATTCACTAACTTTTGTAATGAGCATAGAATTAAAAGACAGGTTTCTGCCCCAAGAACTCCACAAAAAAATGGGATTGCTAAAAGAAGAAATAGATCCATTGTTGATTGTGCAAGAACACTAATGATTGAGAAAAACATCACTCAAAATTTTTGGAGAGAAGCTGTCAGTACTGTTGTCTACACATTTAATAGAGTACAATTGAAAAATGTTGGGATTAATGGGAAGTAGTACTGAGAGGGGAGGGGTGAATTAGTACCTTTAAAACTTTTAACTCTTTTCACCATTCATCATTAGCAATTATTCATTACTATATTACCGACCATTACTGTTGTTCTTTCTTATGCATGTAGTATTCATTCATAATCTTTAATTGTTTGCAACATTCATAGAAACATTCATAAAAGTAATAAACACATAACATAAGATATGATATCGTAGAAAACTCTTGTTAGGAAGTAAAAACCGCGGTGGGGATGACACCCAAAAAACTTCACTATCTGTAGAATGGAAGGGAGCCGGTAAAGGCTTACAATTGATCACTTCTGATGATCTACCCTGTTAGGAGTATAAAAGTAGAGACCGGTTAAGATCTACTCTGTTAAGAGCTTTAGCAACACTAATTTAAGTGTGCACTCAGTTAAGAGATTTATAGTAGGACTGTTAAGTCCACCTTGCTTGAAAGGATTTCTTAAGTGTACTACACTTTTTATAATGAGTACATATGATTGACCTAACTATATGCAATCTACAATTGCTAATTACAGATCCATTAAAGCTCTCATAATAATAATATCACCTTAAGTGACTGATTAATACCTTTCTCTGCTCGTCGGTAGCCTGTGTTCTTGTTCTTGAAACTGATTTGATTCTTTTCTGTCCTTCTACATGAAATCTCTTATCTGGTCTTTAGATTATCTCCGTGGCTACAATCTTCATCAAACAACAATAGTTCTCAATAGATTGAGCATATATTTATACAAGTATTTGACCTATCTTAGAATCATGCATTACAATGTTAACTCTTAGATCCAAGGTTTACAACTTGACCTTGATCTTTAGTTTGCATGTTTTAAATTGGTAAAACTAATTAAAATAATACTAAATACATTGCTTCCTTCGCACATAATGGATTTAAAAGAAAATCAAGAAGCTATATATACAACTTTAGTGATTTATCTGACGTGGAAAGTCAGATCCACTTTTTGTGTGATGTAACTAAATTTTGGTTCTTGGTCGTCGGGTTGAACTAAAAGTCTGTCGACGTTCCTTTATTGAACTGATCGTCAGGTTCCCTTCATCTATCGGGTAACTCTCTTTTCTATTCCGTTGGGTTGCACTGTTGTTACTCAGGTTCCTTTAACCTTTTTGTGATCAGGTAACACTAAATAGTGTTTGTCGGTATGGTCTGAACTTGACAGTATCGGGTAACCTTGGCGTCGGGTAGTGTTGTGCCCTGTCTGTCGGTGTAGTGTAAACCGATGGTGTAGATCATGTTTTTCCTTATATATACTAATGGAAAAATATAATTCCTTCAATCTCCCCCTTTGACATTAGTATCAAAAACTTATATGTGCATAATAATAAAGTGTTTAGTATGTACACCATGTCTATATCCTTGTCATTATATGACTCCCCCTAATTGTATGCATCAGTATAGTATATGTATATGTACATGTATACTTGCCTCTTTACTATACATTTCTTGTTCTTTTCTCTTTTAGTTGTTTGACTATACATCATTTCCTCTTTTCATTTCCCCTTTATACTAACTAAACTGTACATATCATTTCCCCCTTTATTTTATACTCATGACAAAAATGTACAACTTATAAGATGCCAAAAAATATGACAAAAATGTGTAACTTACAATGTGTCAAGAATATGGGAATGGGTCATTTTGATATCTTCGAGCAATTTCTCCCATTTTTCTTTCCATATTTCTAGTGGCATGTGTTCTAGCTTTAGCCTCGCATGCATATCATAAATGTTGTCTAGGACAGACATTTCTGAGGTGACAATTAGTGTGTTTGCCTCTGTCACATGTTTTTGCAGTAGTGAAAGTGTCAGTAAGAGCTGAGCTTGGAGCTCATTTACCTCATCTTTGTACTTCATCTCTGCAATCTATATGTCTTGTCTCAATTTTCAAGCCTATTTAAGTTTCTCACTATGCAATTTTATTGCCTCTTCATTATTTGTGAGACTTTTTGCACTTGTCTTAAGATCAACATCTATTTCTGCTATCTTTTCGGTACACTCCTGTGTGAGTTGATCAAGCGTGCACAATTTATGTATCAAAGTAATAGCTTCTGAGATGATTGGATCAATTGTGCTTACCAATTTAGAAAGCTTTACCTTTTTCAATGCCACTTCCTGGCTTATCTTTTCTGCTAGCTTGAACTCATACTTTTGTTCAAGTCTTTCTTCCATGACCTTCTCAAAATCTATGTTATGAGATGTTATTGCATCTATGAGGACCACCAATTGATCAAGCATTGGGGTTGTTTGACCAATGTCTACATCTGGTACTATTTGTTGAAGTATCCCTCTTGCTACTTCAAGTACCTTTGCCTCCTTTGTGGCTTTCCTTAGTTTGTCTTGCATTGCCTTCCTCTCAGAGAGTCTTGCATATTTGGTCAATTTAGTTGGATCCAATGTCCTTGGATCACATACTGGAATCTCAATGATCTCATCTAGAGTTACTAGATTCTAATGCTTGCCCTTCTTCTTCTTTGAGACTTGTGGGGACGCAGATGTATGAACTACCATTGCTAGTTCATTTGTCCTCTCTTAAGTGCTTGGTGAAGGTTTTGTTGATGATGGATCTTGTGTTTTCTGCTCAGAGTGTACCTATCATTTTGGTGAAGATGTCTCTCCATCAACCTTGGGTGTCTCTGTGGATTTTTCTTATGTTTTCTTCTCCAGCTCATCTTGCTTTTCTTCTTCACCCTTATCTGCCTACTTTTCATCCTCTACCTTTTGTGTTTCTTCTTTATTTTGATCAGTATATTTATCTTTCTGATCATCGATTGCAGCTTGTTCTGCAGTTGTGTCCTTTGTATTATCTGTGGTATCTTTTTCTTCTGCATCACCCTTATTCTCGGGCGTGCTTGTGTCCTCTGCAGTAGATCCATCATTACCCTCTAGTATATTGATTTCCTTCATTAATACAAGCATATTTCTTTGTGTGCTAGTTTGGGCTTTTTCTAGAGTGGTGTCTTGCTCGTTGATTTGATCCTTTTGAGTAGTGACATCCTCATCTTTTGTAAGTGCTCTGCAGGGTTTGGTTCTGTTAAGTCCATGACTAATGTGTCCTACTCTGTCTCATCAACAACATTCATATCTTTATCCTCTGATGTCTTAAATTCTTGTTTCCTTCCCTGATCCTTGAGTGTTATGAATATTAAATCATCTTTCTTCTATGGATCCTTATCAGAGTCATAATTTGTGATGTCTTGAATGTCAAGATCATCCATGACTTTGTCCAAATCAATTTGCTCCATTTCTTCAACATTGTCCAAAGAAATGTGATGAGGACTTGCCTTGTCTTTCTCCTCCTCTCTATGAGGTGTGTTGGTGAGAAGTAACTATTCCTCACAACTTGTTGACTCTATTGGAAGATCAAGGATTTGTCTCCATTTTGTTTCGGTCATTGTATCTAGCTCTATGAACTTATTTTCTATCACTTTATAAGCCCTTATTTTGTCTACAAATTTTCTTGAGTGCTTCTTCACGATTTCTTTGATTTCTTCAATCTTAGATTCAAGAGGCATTAGTGTTACTATTACCCTCTCCCTTGCTTCTCTTCCAGTCTGTAGAGCATATGACCGTTGTTGAGATATTTTCTAACCTAGCTCCTTGGGTATTTGGTTGAAAAATTCAACTGGTACATATTTGTACTTAACCATTGCCCTTATTATGGCATCTTGTATCTTATTTTGGTCCTCTGGTTTGAGTGCATCCCATTGTCTGATTTTCTTGTAATTTATTGTGCCAGATGCAACAATAGATTCAACAACCTCATCAACTGTTAGATTTCTATAATTCTTCTTTACTACATCAGGCTCATCATCTTTTGAATCCTCTATGTCAACTTTAGTTCTGACCATTCTTTTTCTCCTCTTTGTAGGTGTTGTCTTCACAGTTTGTTCCTGTTTTGTTTTTTTTGTTGGTTGCTTCCTCTTATAGGTCCTTACTTGACCTTTCTTAAGAGGTGTGGTATAGATCTTAGCAGTTTGACTCCTTGTCCTCTGCTTCTTTGTAGGAGGTGGAGGTGTATCACATTCAGTCTCCTCAGAATCATATTTCTGTTCATCACGCCCTTCACCGATGGTAGCCTATTCATCGGTTTCCTCTAGTTTTTCTTGTTCCTCCTCAGTAACTGATAAAATCTTCTTGAGATTCTTAACCATCTTATCCTTTTTATTGACAGTTTTCTTGATTCCTAGGCCTCTTTTCATCTTTGATTTAGTCTCTTCATAGGTTTTTAAACCTTGGTTGTTTTCTATCAATAGGCTCATTGATCAATGCATCAATAACATTGGTTGCTTGATCTATATTGATTTCATAATCCAGTGGTGCTAACCAAGCTGTCCTTGGTACAACTAGTTTGATGTGGGTGAAATCTGTGTCCACCATAAAACATATCTCATCCCTATGTTTTTCAACAATTTGTTCAAGCATCCTTGTCCTTTCCATCATCTTTTCCTTGAATTCAAAGAAGTATGCAGTCATAATAGATTCAAAATTATCTCCTAGTGACTTAATTAGTTCACTAATCTATAATGTCACCAATTTTGTAGTGTTCCATTTCACTTTTCCTACTGAAGGAAAGTATTCTTGAAACTAGAAAAAGATACACATGATAAGTGAGTCGAACTTACATGTGTTAGTCTTTGTGGACCTGGTTGTGATCATATTTTCATCATTTTGTTTTAGCAGAATCTCAAATAGATCCATTTGTATTCCCTTTGTCACTATCTTGTAAGTTGTGCTTATTGATGTTGCAGATATGTTGCTCAACCTGCTTGCTTGAAAGATCTTATAACAAATCACACATGCATCGAACCTCAATTCCTCGTCAGTGATGGTGTTTACTTTCAGTCCTCTGTTGTCCCATTTAGCTTTTGTGAGCTTTGTGACTTCTGGCCCTGAGGGATGCTTGTGAGCCTTAGGCTTGTTGGTTATTGGATAACCAGTGACAACGTGAAGGACATCCTTGGTGATTTGTTTGGGGTGATCCAACCACAACTTTTGGTCATGCAATCTACTAAGCACTAACCTAATCCAGTTGGTCTTGAATTCCCTCAAGAAATATAGGGCATTAGTTATCCCTTTAACCTCTAGGTGTTTTTTCTCTTCCTTCAGGTTCCATTCTGCATCACAAAGCTTCTTATAAGCTTCATCCATCTCTAGATCACCTATTTTGGCTATCTTGCAGTGAATATAAGACCTAACGTCTTCTATAAGAAAAACCCTAGGTGGAATCTTAGAAAATACACCAGTTTCATCGGGTTGCGATGCAATCTCTGGGTATATCTTATATTTGGGTTAACAATAGGTGTTATTCTTGATTAACCTGACCACATTCTTCTTATCACTCTTGATCTTTATGGTTCTCGACATGGTTGCCATCATTTTTCAAGTTTTAGGGCTTTCTTGAAAAATAATTACAAAGATCTTTCAGTGCCCTCGGTACTTACTTTGATATGTGATAATGATGAATGATCTATTTGTTGTGTGCTTGGATCTTGTTGAGGTCGTTCTATCAAATGCTCTTTAATCACTCTATTTTTTGCTCTACTTTGTCTTCAAATCGTAGGTGCAAAATGAAGTGCTCCTGTCGTCTATTTATAGACATTTTGACCCTAGTCTTTGTCATAAATTCTCAATGACTCATCGGGACATGAAGACGAAGTTCATCAGGAAGAATTTCAAAATCATTGTTGGGGTTTTCAGGATGTTTGGGACAGCTGTTAACAATATGCTTTTACCGATGAATATCGGTATACTGTAATGATAACTTTGTCACTTTTCTTCCTTACCAATGGTTGTTGTGTTACATTGGTAACTTAACCATTTTATGTGTTGACCAACAATTTCCAGTAAGTGTAAACAACTCATCCATTATATTAACCAATGATTTTTGGTATGTGTATATCAATGGGGTTGTTTTCTTAGAATTGAAACAAGTAGTATAATATGCATCTTTATTATGCAGATTTTGACTATCTATCAATTGTATAATGGAACTGATGCAAAATATGACTTGGTGTAGTGCAGTTCCATACTTACTTGTTCAGTTTAAGTGGGGGTGGTGATGTCACCAGATCCATTGGATGGGGTGTCACCATTTGAATTGCTTGGTCTAGCTTCATCATTGCTTGAATATTTTCCCCACATTTTGTCTCTGGACCTCTGGATATCTTCAATGGTATTTCCATTGGGATATGTGCTTGTCTATGTCATTCAATCTTTGCAATCCTTTTTGAGATGAACAACTTTGTGATAGTGTAAGCATGCCAGTCTGGGATTTGACCAGCCTCTAGACCTTTTGGTCCATGCCCTCATGCAGTTTGCAACAATGTGACCATATCTACCACATGATGTACAATTTTTCCAAGTATTGTAGTCCCATACATATTGATTAACAATTCTCTTTGGTTGATAGGGAGTTTCTTGACCTTTAGGCTTCCATGCTTGCCTTTTCTTTTTCTAGCACTCAAGACTTGTGTGCCCATTCATCTTGCATGTTGGACAATATTTTTCTATGTAGGTTTCCTTCTTTGGTTGTTCTATCTTAGACTTACATTCATATGCTTTATGTCCTTTCTTGTTACATTTATAACAAAATCCTATGAATGAAGATGTAGATTTAGGAATACCTTTCATTTTTCCTCGGCATACATTTAATGTGTGTCCTTTCTTTCCACAGTGCTTGCATGTCAACTTTCTTTGTCTTGGATTTTCATAGACATTATTTGGATTTTCTTGAATTGATGATTCTCCATTTTCTGTAAAGCCTAAACTGTTGTTGCTGTTGACTCTTCATTGTCCTTCAAGAAAATCATCCATTCTTTTATTGCTCTCTTCAGTCTTTCTGATAACTTCATTATGTTGTTGTTGAATACTAACATCGTGCTTTAGTTTTTCATTTTCTTCTCTTAGTTCACATATAGTCTACACTCTTTCAATGAGTTCTATATTCATTTTGTTTGCTTCTTGACTCATTAGAATAATCTAATTTGTGATCTCATGGTGATGCTCAGCATGTCTTTGAATTTCTAACTCTTTTTCCTGTAACTTCTCTGTAATCTTCCTTCTATCATCAATAGCAAGTGTTATTTCTATTTTAGCTTGTCCAACGGAACTCATCACATTAATCATTCTTACCATCTGGGACTCTTGACCAATTTGCAACATCTTTATTTGCTCTGTCAGATGTTGATTGATCTCCTTCAGATTTGTGATGTTCTCTTCTGATGTATCTGATGTATTACTTGCATTTGATCCTAAAGATTCAAAGAAATATGTAATCTCTTCTTCTTGATAATTTTTTTCATTACTCCGGGTTGCCATAGCTTTCCTCTCATCCACCAGTTCTCTCATCTTGATTCTTGCTTCTTTATATTGTTCATAGAACATCTGTATCTCAAGCTTTTTATTCTCAATATTCTTATCAAGTTTGTACTTCTCCATTGTATGATCTTTGCTCTTAATCCTTTAAGATTTTCCAAGAAGAGACTTAGCTTTGATACCAATTATTGGGATTAATGGGAAGTAGTACTGAGAGGGGAGGGGTGAATCAGTACCTTTAAAACTTTTAACTCTTTTCACCATTCATCATTAGCAATTATTCATTACTATATTCCCGACCATTACTGTTGTTCTTTCTTATGCATGTAGTATTCATTCATAATCTTTAATTGTTTGCAACATTCATAGAAACATTCACGAAAGTAATAAACACATAACACAAGATATGATATCATAGAAAACTCCTGTTAGGAAGTAAAAACTGTGGTGGGGATGTCACCCACAAAACTTTACTATCTTCAGAATGGAAGGGAGCTGGTAAAGGCTTACAATTGATCACTTCTGATGATCTATCATGTTAGGAGTATTAAAGTAGAGACTGGTTAAGATATGCTTTGTTAAGAGCTTTAGCAACACTGATTTAAGTGTGCCCTCAATTAAGAGATTTACAATAGGACTGTTAAGTCCACCTTGCTTGAAAGGATTTCTTAAGTGTACTACACTTGTTATAATGAGTACATATGATTGACCGGACTGTATGCAATCTACAATTGCTAATTACAGATCCATTAAAGCTCTCATAATAATAATATCACCTTAAGTGACTGACTAATACCTTTCTCTACTCGTCAGTAGCCTGTGTTCCTGTTCTTGAAACTGATTTGATTCTTTTTTGTCCTTCTGCATGAAATCTCTTGTCTGGTCTTTAGATGCTATATGTGGCTACAATCTTCATTGAACAACAATGGTTCTCAATAGATTGAGCATCTATTTATACAAGTATTTGACCTATCTTAGAATCACGCATTACAATGTTAACTCTTAGATCCAAGGTTTACAACTTGACCTTGATCTTTAGTTTTCATGTTTTAAATCAGTAAAATTAATTAAAAAAATACTAAATAAATTGCTTCCTCCACGCATAATGGATTTAAAAGCAAATCAAGAAGCTATATATACAACTTCAGTGATTTATCTGATGTGGAAAGTCAGATCCACTTTTTGTGGGATGTAACTGACTGTCAATTCTTGGTCGTGGGGTTGAACTGAAAGTCTGTCAGCGTTCCTTTGTTGAACTGATCATCGGGTTCCCTTCATCTGTCAGGTTCCTCTCTTTGCTATTTCGTCGGGTTGCACTGTTGTTACTCGTCGGGTTCCTTTAATCTTTTTGTGATTGGGTAACACTGAATAGTGTTTTTTGGGATGCTTTGAACTTGGTAGTATCGGGTAACCTTGGCGGAAGGTAGTGTTGTGCCCTGTCTCTCGGTGTAGTGTAAACTGATGGTGTAGATCATGTTTTTCCTTGTGTATTCTAATGGAAAAATATAATGCCTTCAAAGAAAGACACCAAAAAGATACCCTATGAGATATGGTATGGATACACACCCAATGTAAGTTACTTTAGAATTTTTGGAAGTCAATGTTATATTTTGAAAGATGATAGAAATGGAAAGCTTGAATCCAAAAGTGAAGAAGGAATTTTTCTAGGGTATTCCACCAAAAGCAAGGCTTATAAACGTCTTAAAAAGTCCTCTAACAAAATCATTGAAAGTGAAAATGTTAGAATAGATGAATATGTAAAGAAAAATAATGAGAAAAGTAGAAAAGAACCAGAAGACTACAACAGGTTTGCCTATAATGAAGAACCTGACACTCTGCCTGAGCAACAGTGTATCGCTCCCGAGTAACAAAACATTGCACCCGAGCATCAGGCTGCAAACACAAAAAATTAGGAAAATGATGTTCTAAGTAATGGGGATCAGAATGAAGGTCAAGATGATGATTAGAATGATGAACAAAGAGCTGAATCGATACTTTCCAAGTATGTCAGAAGACACCATCCACGGCACTGGATCATAGGAGACAAGAAGGCTGGAATGAGAAAAAGAAGTAAGTCACTAAACACTAGATGTTTAATTTATAATTTTGAGCCTAAATCTGTTAATACTGCACTAGAGAATGAATAATGGGTCAGTGCTATGAATGAAGAGATATAATAGATTGAGAAGAAAAATACATGGATATTAGTACCTAGACCGAATGATAAGAATATCATTGGTACCAAATGGATATTCAGAAACAAGCTGAATGAAAATGGAGAAGTCACAAGAAACAAAGCAAGATTAGTATGCAAGGGTATGCACAAGAAGAAGGTATTGACTATGGAGAAACCTTTGCACCCATTGCTAGACTAGAAGGAGTCATAATTCTACTTGCTTATGTTGCATTCAAAGGATTCAAGGTATATCAAATGGATGTTAAATTTGCATTCTTGAATGGAATACTAGAAGAAGAGGTATACATTGAACAACCAGAAGGGTTTGTTGATCCTAACAAGAGAAACATGGTTTGTAGAGTACATAAAGCCTTGTATGGATTGAAATAAGCACCGATAGCATGGTATGCAAGACTTCACTCCTATCTCATAAGTATTGGATTTGTAAGAACAAGTGAAAATAACAATCTATATTTAAAGGAAGATACTGATGAAAATATTTTGATTGCTAAAATATTTGTTGATGATATCATATTTGGGGGTAATGATATGTTATTTAAATCATTTTCTAATGAAATGAGAAAAGAGTTTGAGATGTCAATGTTTGGGGAGATCAAATTCTTTCTTGGTCTACGGATTCTTCAACAAGATGCATGCATATATATCACACAATCCAAATACATCAAGGAAGTGTTGAAGATATTCAAGATGGAAGATTCCAAGATAGTTGGAACACCTATGGAAACTGGATGCAAGCTAAAAAAGGAAGACAAGTCAAATGAGGTAAATCAGACCTTATATAGATCAATGATTGGAAAACTCATATATGTTGTACATACTAAACCATATATAACACATGTAGTTAGAATAGTTGCAAGATTATCTGCTAACTTAGATGACAGAAAGAGCACAACTGGAGGAGCATTCTTCATGGGTGACAGACTTGTCATATGGATAAGCAAGAAGCAAGGATGCATCTCACAATCTACTACAGAAGTAGAATATGTGGCTGCTGCTAAAAATTGCTCTAACATTGCATGGATTAAATAGTTACTAGAAGGTATGAATATGAAATTTTTTGAACCAATGATTATCTGTTTTGATAATACCAGTGCAATAAACATTTCTACAAATCCTTTCATGCATGCTAAGACTAATCATATTGCTATCAAGTATGATTACTTAAGAGAACAAGTACAAGAGAAAGAGGTGATACTAGAATATGTTCAATCCAAGGAACAATTAGCTGGCATATTCACAAAACTATTGCCTAAAGATACATTTGAGTACCTGAGAAAGAGATTGGGGGTCCGACCCTTGTCTATTGGTCAGTATGTTGACTAGGAGGTTGCATTAGCCTACACACAATCAAAAGATCATTCATGTTGATGAAAGCAAAGAGATGGACTACAAAGATACATCAGTACACAACAAGGTACATAGATGTATCAAATACTAGAGTCATTGTAATGCTGATGGATAGGGAAATTTAAGGAGTATATTATAAAAATGAGGAAGGATATACTTTGGCATTGTTTTCAAAGGGAGAGATGTAACCTTTAAGGGAGAGAATATCCAAAAAGGGAGAGAATATATCCATATGAAATATCCATCATAATCAGCCAAAGGAGAAGAGAAGTATCCTAAGGGAGAGAAGACTTAAGGGAGAGAGTATATCTAAATGTTGTCAAAGGAAAAAGAGATGATCAATGAGAGGAATGGTCAAAGGGAGAGACAACATCAAAATAAGAGATTCTACAACACAGGGAGAGACAAAATCAGAAGCTTCTACATCTATCCAGTGAAGGGATTGAAGATTGAGGAAAGTACTCTGCAAGAAACAAATTTAAGCTAGAATAGCTTACTGAGAGCTAGACATTTGTATTGGTTATAGAACAATAAGATTGGTAGATTGATGAACTACAACTAATATATTTCATATTATATTAGTAGTAATGTAGTGTGTTTCCATCAATTCCAAAGGGAGAGATTGATGAATCATAATTGATTGAATGTTTGAAGATGTTAAGTTGATGATCACCAACCTGCAGAAACTTAATGCAAGACATTAAATCAGTTAACGTATTATATTGTCATTGATGTCAACTTGATATAATCTAATTGGTTATATACACTGTGTCAAAGACTTCAAAGAACTAGAGAGATAAAGGTTATGCTATTAGTAATGCATAAAATTTTAGTATGCACTAAGTGACAACAAACACCGACGGATAGTGCACCTTGATGGATAGAGAACCCCAAGAAGAAAGTCACAGTGATACCCGAGCAAGAAACCCGAGCAAGCATTACCGATGAGTAGAACCATAGTGTTACTTGACAAAAACACAACACTGATAGATAGACAACCTTGACAGACAGAGATGCCCGAGGACAACTGAAGTCTAGACTGAGCTAACGAGGAGTTAAAACACCAAAAATAACTGAAGTTCAGAAATGACAAAAGACTTAGATGGCAAGAGCTAAATATGGAGTTAACTAGTTGATCACATTTCTTTCATCGACAAGTTAAAAGCCAGAGATAAGTGAGAGTTTTAAAGTTGTTTTATTCCAGAAAACAAGGATAAATCTACAGGATAAAATTGAAGTAAAGCTTTAAAGAAAGAAAGGCAAGAATTGTGGATCATGCCAAGAACAAGAGGGTCAAGAACCTAAAAATGGTGAAATCATGTCTATAAAGAGACAAGATAATTCATTATGAATTAGGGGAGTGAATAGAAAAGAGGATGCTGAAGAGAAACTGATGAAGAAAGAAGTCTTCATACAGTCCTGATCAACCAAGCTAAAGAACAGAGCTAAAGATTTTTGCAGACACCAAGCAACAGAGTAACACAACATCACAGAACAAAAAGAAGTGGAGAAAAGGTATTGAAAAGAATCATTGATCAAAAAAGTATTATAAGCTTACAATAGATCTGAATGTCTGCAAGATTAAGTTGTTTATATGAATACATCATATAATGTTTCAGTTTAACCATTGGATCAGAATGTATCTTAACCGAGCAGGACTTAACAATCCTTTATATATTGAGATACATCCCAAGGAGTATCAAAAGGTTAATTCATGAAGATAACATAGTGAAATGCCAGATATCAAGTGATTAACTATTAGTGATAAATCCTCTAACAAGGTCGCACTTAATAGTGTGTTTGTAACCTTTAACAAGGTTGGCTCTTCACCGAGCTCACTTCAGAAGAGTGAAAATTTTGGGTTACCGGTCCCAAGTGGTTTTTCCCTTAACATGGTTTCCACATTCAAAATTCATGTGTCAATGTGTTTATGAGTCATTAATTTAGTGTTTTTATTTACACATAACTAATATGGATTCATCAGTAAGCATTAATTTATTTACTGCATTTCGGTAAAAGCTAGAAAAGGATAAACTGCTATTCGGTAAATCTTAAGAAAAGGGATATATAGTGAAGTCTGAGCTGTAGTTAATTGTTATGATTATTTAAAGGCATACATCTTGAAGGAATGAACATAACTATAGATTTACAATTGTGTTATAAAGTTTTGGATTAATTTTTGAGGCCACTAATTCACCCCCCTCTCAATTATTCTAACAGTTCAGGTGTATCGACAATATTGGTTTCAGTGAGTAGTAGATTTATTAATACTTGAATAGCCTCTTTCTCTATAGAATCCTATTGATCCTTAGTCTATGTCATCTTAGTCTCCTTTGTTTCTTCTTTATGGGGTCCAGAGATATCTGATGCATATTTATCTACTTGATTTTCTCTTCTCTTATCTCCTTCATCAATAACTTCCAAGTTTGCCTCGGTAGGGGAATTTGGAATGTGAATTGTATCCTCACCCTACTCCTTGACATTTAAATCTTGTCTATCCTCACTAGTAATTGTGATTGACTCATCAATTGCAAAATCATATGTTTGTGTATCCTCAACCTTGTCCTTTATTTCATCCTCAACATTGTCCGGCTCATCAATATCTTCTTTGTTATCAAGCTCTAATTATTCTGATGTGCCTTCATCTTTTCTTGTACTCTTATCAACTAACAGTCCAAAAATAATCTTCCATATTCTTTGGATTTGTTGTATAACTCCTACATCCTTCCTTAGTATAGAATATGTTCTCAACTTAGGAATGAATATATTCCTACGTTTCTCCATGAATTATACTCAATGTTTCTGTGTTAGTTCAGGCATTATTTGGGCTAATGCCCCTTCTCTAATCTGTCTTTTAGTCTTAAGAGAAAATTGCCACCTCTCATCTATCTTCTTTAACAATTCCTCAGGGTCTAGATTCACAATCTCTAAAGGTGTCATCTTGTATGATGCTAACATATCCATCATGGCATCTTCAATCTTTTCCTTTTCCTTGATACTTAATTGTTCAAATTTAATGAACTTGAATCCTAAAAACCCTACTGAACTCCTGATGTTATGAAAAATCTCATCAAAATTTATAGGATGTTTGTGTTATCAACTTTTAAATTGCTTATGTATTCTATTTCTGTCATCTCTTCATCTTCATCATCTTTACCCAATATGTATTTCCTTCTCAGCTTCCTCTTAGGTTTGCTCGGCTCAGCTTTAGTTTGTACTTGTTTCCTTTTCCTTGAGCTCTCCCCTTATGATTTCTTTAGTAAGATTTTCTTTCGTGGCTCGACTATTATTGTAGCTGTTGATACCCTGGTTCTCAGTCTAGATGTGACAAGAGGCGTAGGTTTCTACTGTGAAATCCTCTTCTTATTTGACTCGACAACCATCACTTTCTTACCCTTCTTGTCCACTTCCACATCTTCATATCCACTCTCTTCTAAATCATTAGATTGGTCCTCACCTTGACCTTTTGTGATCTTTATTGGTGTATCATGTTCTTCTTCCTATTCTCCAAACATCTTCTCAAGATTCTTCACTATTTTCTTTCTCTTCCTCTCCATGGTTGCAACCTTCAATCCCATGGTGATCTTAGATTTTTCTTCCTCAACCTTCCCAAATACTGTAGCCTTTTTATCGACTTTCTCTGCAAGTAATGTTGCGATTTATGTAAATGTCTCATCTATACTCACTTCATAAGGTAATGGCCTCAACCATGCTACCCTTGGTACTATAGCTTGTACATAAGTGTAATCAATATCAACTAGAAAGGAAACATCATCATAATACTTCTCTATTATTGATACAGGGATTCTGCTCCTTAATCTCATCTTCTTTTTGAATTCAACAAAGTAATTACCCATGACATTATCAAAATTCTCACCTATATGCTGTATGAAATCATTAATCTATTGTGGCACTGGTTGGTATTGACTCCACACTACATCTCCTATAGTAGGAAAAGTATTGTGAACATACAAAAATATGCAAACTAATAGGGATCTGAACTTACAAATAGAATTCTTTGCCTTTCTGATGGATGATAGGTTCTCGACAGGTTGATTCATCTGTAGCTTAGCAAGATCATATGCATGATCCTTTTTCAATATCTTCCATCCTTGTTCAACTCCAACGCAAGGAACACTATCCAATCTACTTGACTGATAAAACTTTTGAGCAATCACTCTTACTGCAAAGTTAATTGTAGGATCAGTGATCATTGAAATTATCATTCCTCTTTTATTCCACTCGGCTAAAGTATTCTTTTCAACTTCTTCTTTACTCTAACAACGCATTCTTCTTTTCCCTTGCACAATAGGGTAACCAGTGAATCAGTGGATAATTTCCTTGGTAATCTTCACTGGTCCATTCTCTAGCCATATGCTCATATCATGTACTCTTCTTAGAACTATCCTCATCCATTTTATTTTAAAGTAGTATGGGAAATCTAGGGCACAAACTAACCCTTTGTTGGTAATGTACTGATGTTCAGCCTTCAATGCTTCATTCTCACATAGTTTGTTATAGGATTTCATCAACTCAAAATTTCCAACTTGAATGATCTTGCACATATAACATGCTCTCACATCATGGATCATAAGGACTTTGGGTGGGATTGATGACAGGGCTCTTGAAAGATCTCCCTTCATCGCAGTCTCAGGTACAACACAAAAATTAGGTGGTGCACATGCGTCACTCCTGACTAATTGGCCATTCTTCATTTCCTTATTTGATTTCTTCACCCCAGCAGATGCACTAGCAACCATTTCTCATATTAGGGTTCGTGAAATGAAATCTAGGTAACTTGACAACAACGGGTCTTTAACCTTTCTTAATACTTTGCCGATGATACACAGTAAAATCTTTACAAACTTTTCTCAAGTCACTCTTCGAATCGATCAGCAAACTGTAGTCACTTTGTGAAATAAAAAATGAATGGTGAAATCCATTATACCCTCAAACATTCAAATTAGGTCTTCATTAAATGTTTTGTATAGTGGTAGGTGTGTAATAGTTGTCTCGGTCCTTGAATAAATACCTCGGTTAACTCATTCCATTTCTCAGTTAGAATAGTGACTCAGTCATTATTGACACTCGGTCAACATATAAGCTCGGTCGGTATGGGGGCTCGACACATACTAATATTGATGCTCAACATCAAATATGCATATCAATTCTTTGATCGGTTCTTATCTTAGATTTGTCCTAATGCATCTTAACTTATGCAGATATGGACTTTAATACATCTTATGTTAGGAACTAGTGTAAAATATAGCATTAGAGAAAAGAGTTCCTTACATACCTTCTTTCTTAAATTGGAAGCAGTGTGATCACCTGATCCATTGGATTGGGTGAGCTTGGCTTCATTGGTCCACTACTTCTTGCTTCTTATTTCTTTCTCCATGTCAAATTCATCTGATACTTTATCTGCTCAATAGTAGGTGCTAGGGCTCTGGTCTTGTAGTCTCTCTTAGTATGATCAATCTTGTGACAACTATAATAGGCCAAAATTCTATTCATGCAACTCTTCGATTTGCCTCTGAAGTGTGTCATTATAAAATTTTCTGCAATATGACCATATTCACAACAATAATGAGAACTATGCCTTGTATTGTAATCCCAATTGAATGTGTTAACTTTCCTCTATGCATTGCCTTATTTCTTGGATGTCCATTTGGATTTTGCATTGGATCTGCAATCTTGAGTTCTATGACCAAACTTCTGGCAATTATAACAATGTCCTTGATATCTAGGTGAAGTAGGTGTATTTCTAGTCTTTTCCCTATATTCATGTGCCTGATGTCCATGATTCTTACATTTAAATCAATATACATTGAATTTAGGTTTAGGATTGGACTTACCATTCTTGCTGTTAGCACTGTATATTGAAATTATTTCAAATTCCAAGCTTTTGCAATTTTCCTGTGTCTTTTCTTTCAAAATCCATGTCTCTTCATGAAAAAAGTCAAATTATGGTTAAGTCTTAAAAAATGCCTTGTTTCAAGCATCAGTCACACAGTCATGCTGGATTTTTAAAAGTATCTTTCTAAGTGGGTGAGTGAACGACGAGTCATTTTGGGTTGAATCGCGTAGTCGCAGTCATGTCTGGATGAGCTAGGTTAGCAATGCGAGTAAGCGACTTGGTCATTAAAATATGTTAATTGCGCAGTCAGGATGTCTTTTTAATGCCGGGTTGTTAGTCAATGACTGAGTGAGTTGAAACATATTGTTATTCATTCACTCATGAAGGTCTAAGTCTTTTGTTAAAAGTTTCAACGAGTTAGCGAGCAGTTAGGTTTTGGTGTATCGCGCAGTCGCGGTGATCTTATGTCTTTGGTTTTTGGGTCCGCGACTGAGTGAGAGATTATAAAGTAAAGTATAGTCGTTCACTCAGGCTAATTTTTTTCATATCTTTTGAGCCAATGAGTGTGTGAGGAATTTAGGTTATAAGTTTCTCTCACTTGTTCGAGTTCAAACTAATGTTCTTTTTGCAGTGCGAGTAAGCGATGGATTATGTTTTGGTCATCAGATGGTTCCACTCGCTTAGTAGCGCAGGAAGTTTTCAAGGTTTTGAAGTGTGTGAATGTGAAACTAAAGAAATCATGTTGGTTATCGCTCACTCGTAGATGATGTGTTGATTAAAGTTCTGATCCCGTGAGTGCGCGATGAAGGAAAATGGAGGTTGTCTCTCAATCGCTCATGAAGGAAGTTAAGTCAAAAAATATCAGTGAGTGAGCGATTGATGAATTATAAAGTATTTGTGAAGATACTTGCTTAGTCACAAAGGATCTAATCATGAATAATTTTCAGTAGTGAGTGCATGAATATGAGTAAAAAAAGGTCATCGCTCACTCGCGAATAGTTTTGAGTTGAAATATTTTGCAGTGCGAGTGAGCAACCAAGTGAAAAGTGCATAAAGAACATGGTCATCACTCACTCGTGGAGATAGGAAAAAAAATCAAAAAGGAATCATGACTGTGCGATTGGAAAATGATTCATGACTATTTTGAGTCATCGCTCACTCGGGCACATCCAAGCATGATGAGCTAGAGGTCAGCGAGTCTGTGACCAAGGAAAGATTGAGTGATAAAATTTTACTCACTCACTCTTGTGGGTTTCAAAAAAGTAAACTGTTGAGTAGTGAGACCATGATTAATATAAGGAAAAGTGCTGCCGCTCACTTGCACAAGTGTAAATGCAAAGGATAAAGAGGTAGCGAGTATGTGATTGCTGAATGATAAAGTTGCCATCTAGGTTATCGCTCAGTCGTGAATGACATAAGCTCAAGCAAAGAAGAGACTGCGAGTGCGTGACTGGTTGTAAGGAAAGGTCTTATCGCTCACTAGCAAGGACAAATTTGAATGTAAAGAAAGGATGGTGAGTAAGTGACAAGTTGACCAGTGTCTCATTTTAGGCTTACGAAGGCAAAAAGAGAAAAAGTGAGTACTCTTTTCCAGCAGGGATCAAACAATGTGAATTAATGACAACATTAGTTATAGAGAGATGATTGTGTGACACTACAAGTGTGAGAATTTGGCATTCAAGTGGAAAAGATGCCAATTAGATGGATATAAATCTGAATGATTGAGCTTGATTTTGTACAACTCTCATTTATGCCTTGAAGATTTTGCTGTGAAAACAACAGAGCTTGTTTTTCTGAGATGGAAATTTGAGAAAGAAAGACGAGCCAAGCTACTACCAGTGCGGCCTCACAAGGGTCTCAAAAGAAGAAGGTTGCAGCAAAGAAATATGTGGAGGAATTCACTGAATTGCTTCCTGGAACATCAAACACAAACAATGCTAACTGGGATGAGTGGGAAGATAGATGGTGTCAATGCAAAAATCCTGTCACTCCAGGCTTCTCTGGTAATTCTCTATTTCACAATTTTTGGAATAATAGAGTTAAAGCTATCCCAATTAGTAATCCCTAGGAATTAAACATGGATAAATTAATTGTGCCTGATGTATATGTGGACATAGAGTTAATTAGGGAATTGGCTAAGAAATATTGCCCATTAGCTAGGGTAATTATGACAAAGAACAAGGAATCCCTAGTGTACATCAATAGAAGATCAATAGCAAAGGTCTTTGGGATTACTGGTGCATTGTGCACAGAAATTGATCTAGAGAAGATAAAAGCTGATTATAAAAAGAGGGAAAAATTGATCAAGAAATATGAAATGCCCAAATTCATGCCTAGGGTAGACATAAACTTGGTAATCATCCTAGATAACGTTCAACCTCCATTTGATCTATCCCTATTTCATCATTATTTCAAGTGCACAGTAAATGGCCTAAGAAAGGTATTAGGTTTTGATGGAGATTATAGTGTTGGTGAGGACCTACTAATGATGGAAATGAACATTCAACACCCAGAGGTCAATTTAGATTATGATTATATGGGGTACCTAGTTGAAGCTATACATACTTCATTGGTAGATATACAGAAGAATGTCCCTGTCCCAACTTTCAAACATTATTCTCATCTAATGCTTATGATTCTATTCTACAACAAGGCTTCCATTGAAAAAAACTGTAACTTTTTGATTCAGAATATGGTGTCAGTATGCCAATTGAAAAGTGGACCCTGGTATGGGATAGTGCTTCTATGAATTCATCTTTTATATGTTTCTGTAATTGGATTGTGGATCCAATCTTTGATTTACTAGGAGCTGATAGGGAGAGATTGCTAATTGAGGTTGGGAGAGTTATAAGGCCTTGGCAGTTTGTTGAATATTGGCCAATCACTCACAATTGGGGAGATTTATTTTTCTTTGATCATATAATTATCATTAGGGTATATGGTTGTTCTCAACCTCCTCATGTTCTCCCTATGTTTTTGCCTCTTAGAATATCATTTCTAGATTTCATTTGGAAATTTACCTAGGTTGATAAAGAATTCTTAGGACATAGGAGGGGTACTTTTATACCTAGATTATGGGTGGGTTTAGGTTTTTCTATTGGAAAGAGGGTGTTTGATTTAATCAATAAATTCCTAAAACAGTATAGAATGTCCACAACTGTTGCTAGATTCTGTGATCCAGAACAATTTATTAAAATAGCTTTAAAAGGTATGGTTTCCTGGGTACTTGTCAGAGACCATGAGCCATTCGATGATGAAGATATTGTTAGAAATAGGTTGGATAGGGTTGAGGTCCAAGAAAGAAGAGGAAAACAAAATACTTAATAAGGGCTGAGAAAGAATGGAAGGAATCTGATAAGACATTTTTTGGTTTCTTCCCTGATAGTCCATACTTGAAAAGGATGGATGAAATGCTGAATTCATATGACACTTTGATGGCACATGTACCATAGTTTAGTTTTGATGATGCACAGTCTAAAGGATCCCCAATTATTGTTGCATTAAATGACTAGGAACATCAAAAACAACAACAGGAACAACACCAAGAAGAAGAAGAGGCTGGTGAAGAAGCTACTTCCAACAAAAAGCCACCCAAAAAGAAGAAAAAAACATGGCACAAGATGGTGCAGGGTAGGAAGAGCTTAGCCAAAGCTGTAATAACAGATGATGGCAAGTATTTTCAGAAATTGAAAAGGAAAATATTGAAAGAGCCTCAGGATGAAGGCCAAGGTGATAATCAAATGATCCTGTTCCCAAAAATTGATGAAAGGGTGATGATGGAAACAAAATTCATCAAGGATGATGAATTTATAAAGTCTGAAGAATTCAAGACTTTCTTGGTCAAGTTAAAACAAAAATACTTGAGACAAATTTTAACCATAGATGAAGGACAGACAGATAAAAATGAAGAGATTGTGAAGACACTCCAAGATTATGATCCTGAGAGTGAATTGATTACTGTGGAGCAAGCAAGATTGTTGGTGCAAAATAGTGGGGTACTATTGATGCCTGGTTGGGACTAACAATCCACATTTATTATAGATCAAATCAGAAGACAGGTAGACCCTCTGATGAAAACATAGATTGAGATTGATGAGGTTTTGAAGGGATCAGGGTTCGATCCTAAGTCTAATACTTTAGCCATTTGGTCTTTGGCCCCTGAAACACAAAAGCCTCTAGTTATGAATATAAGGGAGGAGAAGAGAGCTGATAGAATGATTTGGAATTTGCATAATACCACTGATACTAAGATCACCCAGCTTATGACTAAGGTATCCTTCTTGAATTTGGCAACAAATGAGACTTGTCAAAAAGATATGAGACAAATTTTGGCCAAATGATGGCCCTGACAAAGAAGCATGAGGAAGTTGTGATTCACAACCACACTTTGGAGGAACAAATAGCCAAGTTAAAGGAAGAATTGGAATAAAATAAGAAGAATGCAGCCCCTCAGGAGGTAGCAAAAGATGAGACAAATGCTGTAGTAGAGAAAAAAGAAGACTCAACATTAGTAGAAGGTCAATCTAAAGAGCTGTCACAGGGGCCAAGTATTGATATTATGACTATCATATTGCCCATAACGTAACATTGAATTGATGTTTTGAAGCTAAAGACTTACATAATACACACATTGTATGGCTCACTGCAAGAAGCCTCAAAGACAGCTGCTGAAGCTATGACATTCATGGAGCCTACATTCAAGACCTGGTCAGGAAGAAACATGCTAATGGATAAATTGAAGACAACCATGTTATACAGTGATGATTTTCCTGATAAAATCATAGAGACCATTAAGATGATCAATGAAGTAAATGATACATATGCCTTCTCCAATGGAAAAGCTGAGTTGATAGGTAATAAGTTGCTATTATTTGGTGATCAGTGCCCTCCCTTACTTCCAAAGATCTATGATGAAGCTGGTGCTTTAAAGTCACAATCAGATTGGACAGTTGGATTTGATGGGATATTCAAAGATGAGGAGATAAAGTAGTGCCTAGAGAAAGATACTGAAGCCAAGTGCTGCAATGAATTAATTTATAACCTCTTCAAGGTTGAGAGAGATATGGCAAAGTTTGTTTCTGAGGCCAAAACAACCCTGGATGCTAGATGGATAGAAGCTATTGCTAAGCTGGAGCTGGAAAAGATTTTTTATTGGCCCACCACCAAGGAAGTGAATAGGTGGGATGCAAAGATGAAGGGATAAGAAATATATATTCAAACTACAACAACAAATTTTGTTCAAACTTTGCCAACCTTTTCCACCCATGTTCTGTTGTAATTTTGGCCTTTATGTCAGTTGCAAAAGATGTTGCAAATATTTTGTAAATCTTTCCCATGTAGTCTGTAGCTTGTTTCATCCTTAGTTATAAAAGGATCCCAAGAATACTGGGAAAATGATAGCCATTTTTCATTTGGGAGTACATTTTCAAGTTGTAAAACTTTGTTTTAAGATCAATATATTTGGAGTAGGGTTTTGAGATTAATTGTTGAATGTAATAACAACTTTTGATCATGAATACAAATGAAATCCATCAATAGTTTTTGAAATATATGATGAGTATTTTGTCTTCATTGTTGTGTTCTGAATTTCATTTAAATTGAATGCTTAAGGAATGTTCAATTTATATGTCTGTTGGGCAGATTTTGAAATAGTTTTAGGGTTCTTTCAAGGAAAGATTAAAATTGCCTTAGGGTTGTTTCAGTGAGATTCATGGTTTATAATGAATTTGATGAATTAAGTTTTCATATGTGTGAAGGTATATATATAAGGTATATCTATTTTTATGTCAGATCGGTCATTGTTTTAAGTTCTTGTTCATGAGCAATTGGTTATGAATATTCATAAGTGTCTCCTTACCCTAGGATAAAACACTGGCATGTTTTCCATTGAAATAGTTGACTATCAGTTTTAAAATTGATCTTTATCTTTATGTTTTGATATGTCAAATAAATGTTGTAGAGTTCAATCCCTGTAATTCCATTCATATCTGCTAGAATGATTCCGTGATTTGATTATTCTAAGTTAGAAGTGTATTCCCGCCTGTGTTTATGGAGCTCAAAGTGTAGAGGGTTTAAAAACCCTGTTTCTGTCATTCTGTATCTTGCTTGATCAGTGTCTGGGATAAATAGAGAAAGCTCATTGAGAGTTTTTCATATGTCAGAAAGAAAAGGAACTAATAGAAAATGGAGACTCTACTGGGGACTTTCAAGGAATGCATGTCAAGCTTAGTTTGAAAATTCTGTTTCATATATATCAATTCCTTGAAATCCAACTTTTGAAATCACAAATTGTGTCATATCCTCTAATATCATTATTGAAGTGAAATTTTAGTTATTTTTCCCAAAGCCTTTTGGGTGGCGACTCCGAGTAATTGGTTATAGTGTTTCTAAGGGGAACATTAGCAGATCAAGTGTATGAAATTTCATTTTAGTTAGAATGAGGAATGTAAAGACAAACACAAAGAATCACTCTCAAGCAACATTAGAGAGTGATGTTTCTAAAAGTTCTAGAAAGAACCATTCTAGGAAGGGAGAATCTTATAACAAAACCTCTTGGAAGCCTAGATATGTAGGTCCAAGTCAGTCCTTAGGTACCATTCCTGAGAAAGAAATTACTGAACCTTTGAATCCTGAGTCTGACACCACAGGTTATTTTGAGGATATATTTAACCCTAGACCAAAGAGTATATATCAAGAAAAAGGGAAAACATCCTCCTATTTCAAGGGCATCCCTTATGAATGGGTTGAAGACTGAAAGGAGATAATCTAATGAATATATATGATTCTTCCAGTTCTGGTATTGAAGGAGTCCTTAGAGATAATGACCTTTTGAAGAGGGAATTAGATGAACTACTGCTTATCAAGCAAAAGAATGATGAGGTTAGAGAGGAACAAATTATAAATGCCATCACTCAGAGAGAAAATTTGAAGAATAGAATTGCCCAATTAAAATTGGTAGCTCAGGCTGCAAATGAGGGATTTCATGGTTTGAATAAAGAACTTTTTGGAGATGTGGACACCCTGAGAAAAGAATGCCAAGAAAGAGAACACCTGCTTAAGAAAAGTGATTCTAGAGATACAGGCCCTGTTGTGAGGCAAGTAATTAATTATGAAAGTTAAAAGCCTCCTAAGTCTCAAATATCTACACAAAATATATCAACAGCTAATGCTAGACAAACAAATGTTGATAAAGGAAAACAAAATCTCACTGGCATTAAATTTTCTGAGCCTAAGGTTGAGGAGGGTATATCTCAGGACATGTTCTTACTTGATATGGAATTAGAAAGGGATAGGAAGGCCAAAGATGATATTGCAAAGCATTTGGAAAAGGCAGAATTAGAAGCTACTGCTGCAGAGATGAAAAGAAAGATTGCTTTCTTAAGTTCTCTAGTTTATACCAATTTAACAAATGATACCACTACAGTTACTCAAACCATGCCTAGAAATACCTCTAATATTCAAAATACTAGTGGTAATACAAATAACTAGACATATGGTGCAGCTCAAGGAGTTGCATCACAACCAAGAGGGAGTGGATTGAACAATACTAGTGGTCAACAAAATGTTGGCAATGGTAATAGTGGCCACAATATTGGTACAAATTAACAAAGAAGACCTATTCATTTAGAGAGATATAGGAAACTATTTTTTGATGGTATCCCTAGCCAACCAAACCCTATCCCTAATGAGATCAGAGATAAGATTCCCAAATTCAGTGGGAATAATGCTATAACTAGTGAGGAGCATCTAAAAGTTTTCATTGATACAATGAATGATTATGAGATTGAAGATGAAGATGCTATGATGAAATTGTTTGTGCAATCTCTAATTGAGGATGCACGAGATTGGTACTGAGGTTTTCCTGATAACAATATTTACTCATGGGATGAATTTGTGAGAAGTTTCAAGGAACAGTATGGTGACAAGATAAATTCTGGCTTCATGTTAAATGAATTCAACAATTTGAAATTTTTTGCAAATGAAGGTATTGCTGAATTCAAAATTAGATTTCAAAAGGCTATTCATAAACTGTTCCAAGTGTTAAGATTGGATGAAAATGTATGCCTCACCACTTACTGTAATGATTTAGATGGGAAAAAAACTTATTTTCTCAGAGATAAAGACCCTCAGACTATGAGAGAGGCATATAAGCTGGCCATAAACATAGAGAGCAATAGAAGAGCTTCTGGCAAGCTTGGCAAACAGGATGACAATAGACTCTGGAAAGAGTAAAAAACACAGTCAAATAAGAATCCCAAAGAAGAAGATAAAATAGATACATTGGTAAGTGTGGTGAAAGATCTTGCTACTAAGGTAGACAAGAATGAAAATGGGTTTCAAAATAATAGGCCATAGTATCAAAGGCAAGATAAGACTTACAGACTGCAAGATTTTCCTAATAAAACTCAGTGGAAGGATGGAAAACCTGTGCCAGAAGAACAAACTAATCCTAAGAACAAAGACGTCCCTGATCCATTGAAAAACAACAATGCACATAATGTAGAAAACACTCCGTGGTGCATGGACTATAATATGCCTCATTCCCCTTATCATTGTGCAGTAGCTCAGGGCATGGTGGAGCCATGTGAAAATATTGGAGCACAAGAAAGTCAGAATGAGAAAAAACCTGCAATAAACATATGTGTGCACTTACTATTGAAGATGATAATGGAAACTCATAGGAAGAGTCGGAAGAAAAAATGCCAATCACAGTAAATGGTACAAACACTAAGTTAGAACATGTTCAATTTGGAATGCCTAATGATGAGGAGATAAGGTTTCTTACTATTGCTGTTGTGACAGATTCAAGAAGTTCATATCAGCTTAGGAATAGAAAGGTTGATCAAGGTGGGAACCAGTCTGGTTCACTTTTTATCACAGAAGTCATAGATGAAGAATCTACACATGATGTGGAAAAAACAAAAAAAAGGAAAGATAGAAAATGATGAACTAAAGGACACTCTGGGTAAGGAAAATAAAATTACCCCTGCTCATGAACAAAAAACAAGATAGTTGAAAGAAGCTAGAGGTAAAATTTCTTCTGAAAATATCATAAAATTTCCAAGTTTTGACATGAAACAAGCTTTATCCCAAATGAAGGTATCTGTCCCTCTAATTGAGATGTTCAAAATCAAAGAGCATCAAGAAGCTGCTTTCTCACTACTATCTGCTTTACCTGATATACATGATACTGCTGCTCTGAATGATGAATTAAGGGGGAAGCAAGAAGAAAAGGATGAAATCCCAATCTATCTAGGAAATGTAATTATCCAAGAGCCAGATCAGATTGATCCTTTTTATCTAACACTGCTCACAAATAATATGCTACTAAAAAATTGTATTATGGACTCAGGAGCTGCTGCTAATGTGATGACTTACACTGTCATGAAACAATTGGGTTTAGAGGTGGATACTACTTTTGGTAAATGTTATGCCATGGACAAAAGGGAAGTACCTGTAGTAGCAACTTTACATGGATTAGAGGTAAAACTTGCTACATATTCTGAGGTCACTTTTAAAATAGATGTTGTGGTTGTGGATTCATCACCTCATTATGGGATACTTTTATCAAGATAGTGTGCTGTAGCTATTGGAGGACATGTATAATTGGATTTTTCCTTTGCTACTATTTTTGTTAATGAGAAAAAAGAAAAATTATTGAGAGAGACTAGATCTCCAGTTTATATTGAAAAAATTGAACCAAACATGCTGACTTGCTTTATGGATGTAGATACGCATAATTTCAAGGTTGAAAAGATTCAACCACAATTGAAAAACATAGATCCCATAATAGAAGAATTAGAATTGCAACAACATGGACTATAGAAAATGTATTTTGATGGAGCATGCTCTAGAGAAGGGTCAGGAGCTGGTGTACTATTTGTCTCTCCATCAGGTATTACTTTCAAGTACACATTTCTGTTGTCTTTTCAATGTACAAACAATATAGCTGAATACAAGGCATTGATGTTGGGATTAGAAATAGCAATCAAGCATGGCATTAAGTTATTAAGAGTATTTGGTGATTCAGAGCTAGCCATATCCCAAATTAGATCAAAATATGCTGCTAAAAATGATAGGCTAAAATAGTATAAGCATGCTGTATGGGATAGCATTGAATTCTTTGATGCATTTTCCATTGACTAGATAGAGAGATCTAAGAATATCATGGCAGATTTTTTGGCTAATGTGACCTTGAAAAATGATGATTTAACACAAGCAGGAATATCTATTATGGAAAACAAGACTAGGCCCGCCATTCCTGATAATGTATATAAGTGGCATGTTTTTGAAAGTGATGAAGATATCCTTAATTTCATTTAATGTGTGGATAATTATGAAGGGCAAGTCATTGACTATAATAATTTGATAGAGATTATTGATGGGAAAGAAAACATATTTGGCAATGAAATTCTGCAGTTACAAACAAATGAAATCCCTAAAGGACTGACTCAATTGGAGGGATTGTTTACTAATAATGATAGTCACATGTGCCAAAACTCTACAGCCAAATTGAATGAATTTGAGGAGGTAAACTTGGGATCAGAGTGTGATCCTAAGATTGTATATATTGGAAAGAAGTTGGCTGCTCATGTGAGGATAAATTTGATTAGCTTGCTGAAAAGATTCAAACATGTTTTTGCTTGGTCTTGTGAAGACCTTAAGGATTATAGGGAAGATCTCTTTCAACATGAAATTCCATTAAAATATGATACTAAGCCTTTTAGACAAAAACAAAGGCCAATCAATCCTTTGCTGGCCGCCAAAATGCAGCAAGAGTTGACAAAGCTCAGAGAGGCTAGGATAATAAAGCCAATCAGACATTCTTCTTGGGTGTCCAATTTAGTCGTAGTCAGAAAGAAAAATGGAGACATCAGGCTATGTGTTGATTTCAGAAACCTCAATGTAGCTTCTCGAAAAGATAATTATTCTTTGCCTAATATGGAGGCAACACTACAAAGAGTTACTGGCTATGATTTTCTATCTATGATGGATGGTTTTTCTGGTTACAACCAGGTGTTGGTTCAAGAATCTAAACAATTTAAGATAGCTTTTACTACCCCATGGGGTACATATGTCTATGTGAGAATGCCATTTGGCCTGATGAATGTAGGATCTACTTTCCAAAGAGCCATGGATGTGGATTTTAAAGAGTTTATAAATTTAATTATGGTAGTGTATCAAGATGATTTAACTACATATTCCCAAAAGGCTGAGGATCATTGTAAACACTTGGAAAATATTTTCACTAAAGCCTTGGAATATGGGATTTCATTAAATCCAAAGAAGTGTCACTTTGCTATGACAAAAGGTAAGTTATTGGGGCATATAGTGTCCAAAGAAGGTGTCAGGATTGATCCTAAAAGAGTGGAAGCCATTAACAAAGTCTTGCCCCCAAAAAATATCAAAGGTGTTTAGTCTTTCCTTGGGAAAGTAAATTTTGTAAGGAGCTTCATTGCAAACTTCACTGAGATAGTAAAGCCCATTGTTAAATTACTAAAGAAAAATGCCAAGTTTGAATGGGATAAGGATGCTCAGTCAGATTTTGATGAGATAAAGGTAGCTATTTAGCAAGCAAATGTATTGAGATCTCGAGATTATGAAAAACCTTTTTCTATATTTTATTTTTCTTCATTTTATACAATTACTGCAGTACTTTTGCAGAAGGATGATGAAGGTTTTGATCATCCCATAGCATTTTTTAGTAAGTCTCTGCAAGCAACACAACTTAATTATGAGATAATGGAGAAACAAGCATATGCATTGGTCAAAGAAGTCAAGGTTTTTATACCTTATCTAGTTTGTGAAAAAATAATTGCTTATGTGCCACATGCTACAGTGAAAGATATATTGTCTCAGTCTGAAGTTACTGGAAAAAGATGTAGATGGATCAACATGATCCAAGAATTTAATCTAGAAATTCAAGTCACCAAATTGGTAAGGGGTTTGGGTTTGGCCAAGCTAATGAATGACACAAACATGGAGTTGGCCCAAGTTGATGATGTACAAAAAATAAATATAAATTTGACTAGTATAGAGTTGTAGCCATGGTATACTGATATTGTGTTTTTTTTGAAAAATGGTAAATGTCTAGAACATATGTCAGATAATCAAAAAAGGACTCTGAAGTTGCAGGATCAAAGGTATGTCTTGATATGAGGTGATTTACTTTTGAAGAATAGGGATGGAATTTTATTATTCTATTTGGATGAATCACAATCTAAAAGAGTCTTGAATGAAATGTATAGTGGTGTGTGTGGGGGGCATTATTCTGCCAAGACCACAACTCACAAAATAGTTAGAGCTGGATTCTATTGGCCATGTCTTTTCAAAGATACTCAGAAGTTTGTACAAAGGTGTGAACCCTGCCAAAGGTTTTCTTCTAAGATGAAGTTTTCAAGAGCTTTGCTTTTAAATCCTATGACTGTTGAAGCGCCTTTTGCCCAATGGGGCCTTGATTTTATTGGTGAATTCATAGAAAAATCTAGTGGAGGCCATAGTTGGATTCTTGTGGCTACAGACTATTTCAGAAAATGGATAGAGGCAATTCCATAAAAAAGGGCTACCAACAAGGTAGTAATGGATTTCTTGATGGATAATATTCTGACAAAATTTGGTGTGCCCACTAAGTTAATCATGGACAATGCCATGTGTTTTAGATCTGAGGAGTTTAAGGACTTTTGTGAAGATAATGGAATTATTGTATCTTACTCCTCACCGTATCATCCTCAAGAAAATGGACAAGCTAAGTCCAACAACAAAAGCATCGTGAAAATCATTAAGAGGATTTTGGAGAAAAATAAAAAGTCTTGGCATTCAAAATTGAAGTTAGCCCTTTGGGATGACAGGGTAACATTGAAAAGAGCAATAGGGGTGTCCCCTTTTGAAATGGTCTATGGAACTCAGGCAAGATTGCCTTTAAATAATTTGTTACCTGTGTATAAATTTCTGCAAGAAGAAGAGTTTGAAGAACAAGAACCCATGATGGAGAGGATGGATCAATTGGTGGAACTAGAAGAAATAAGAGCAGAGGCACATAAAAGAAATATGAAGCTCCAACAACAGTCCAAGTACTTGTTTGAAAAAAGAGCAACTGAAAGAAATTTTTAGATAAATGATATGGTGCTTCAGTAGAATGCTAGGAAAGAAGAGAAGGGAAAACATGGTAAATTTGAATCATTGTGGATGGGCCCCTTTATAGTCCAGGAATTTCATGGTCAAGATTCTTATTTTCTAGAAGACCCTAATAGTGAGATACATGAATTTCCAGTGCATGGACAATTCCTGAAACATTATTTCTCATAAATTTCTTTTCCCATGCACAGTATAATAGGTTTCCTTGTTTTAGTTTTTTTTTTTTGTGTGTGCATGTACAGTTTTTCTTCAGTTTGTGGTCTGTCTCCCAGAGTTTTGGTTTCTAATGTTAATCTTGCAATTAAATTTCCCCAGTCGGAGCCATTGTTAGCATTGTATATTGAAAATTTTTCAAATTCTAAGATTTGGCAATTTTCCCGCATCATTTGTTTCAAAATCCATGTCTCTTCATGCCAAAAATTCAAATTGTGGTTAAGTCTTTAAAAATGTCTTGTTTCAAGCATCAGTCGTGTAGTCGCGCTGGATTTTTAAAAGTATCTTTCTAAGTGGGCAAGTGGGTGATGAGTCATTTTGGGTTGAATCACGTAGTCGCGGTCATGTCTAGATGAGCTAGGTTAGCAGCGCGAGTAAGCAACTTGGTCATTGAAATATGTTAATCGCGCAGTCGGGATGTCTTTTTAATGTTGGGTTGTTAGTCAGCGACTGAGCGAGTTGAAACAATTTATTATTCGTTCACTCGCGAAGGTCTAAGTATTTTGTTAAAAGGTTTAGCGAGTCAGTGAGCAGTTGGGTTTTGGTGTATCACGCAGCTGCAGTGATCTTATGTCTTTGGTTTTTGGGTCCGCGACTGAGCGAGAGATTATAAAGTAAAGTATAGTCATTCAATCAGGCTAATTTTTTTAATATCTTTTGAGGCAACAAGTGCATGAGGAAGTTAGGTTATAAGTGTCACTAACTCGTTCGAGTTTTAACTAATGTTCTTTTTGTAGTGTGAGTAAGTGATGGATTATGTTTTGGTCATCAGATGGTTCCGCTCGCTCAGTAGTGTAGGAAGTTTTCAAGGTTTTGAAGTGTGCGAGTGCGTGACTAAAGAAATCATGTTGGTTACTGCTCACTCGCAGATGATGTGTTGATTAAAGTTTTGAGCCCGCGAGTGCGTGATGAAGGAAAGTGGAGGTTATCGCTCAGTCGCTCATGAAGGAAGTTAATTCAAAAAAGATCAGCGAGTGAGTGATTGATAAATTATAAATTTTTTGTGACGATACTCGCTCAGTCGCAAAGGATCTAATCATGAAGAATTTTTAGTAGCGAGTGCACAAATGTGAGTAAAAAAAGGTCATCGCTCACTCACAGATAGTTTTCAGCTAAAATATTTTGCAATGCGAGTGAGCGACCAAGTGAAAAGTGCATAAAGAAAATGGTCATCGCTCACTCACGGAGATAGAAAAAAAAATAAAAAAGGCATGGCGACTGTGCGATTGGCAAATGATTCATGACTATTTTGAGTCATCGCTTACTCAGGCACATCCAAGCATGATGAGCTAGAGGTCAGCGAGTGCGTGACCAAGGAAAGATTGAGTGATAAAATTTTACTCGCTCACTCTCGCGGGTTTCAAAAAAGTAAATTGTTGAGCAACGAGTCTGCGATTGATATAAGGAATAGTGATGCTGCTCACTCGCACAAGTGTAAATGCAAAGGATAAAGAGGTAGTGAGTACGCGATTGCTGAATGATAAAGTTGCCATCTAGGTTATCACTCAGTCATAAATGACATAAGCTCAAGCAAAGAAGAGACTATGAGTGCATGATTGGTTGTAAGGAAAGGTCTTATCGCTCACTAGCAAGGACAAATTTGAATGTAAACAAAGGATGATGAGTAAGTGACAAGTTGAAAAGTGGCTCATTTTAGGCTTACAAAGGCAAAAAGAGAAAAAGTGAGTACTCTTTTCCAGTAGGGAACAAATAGTGTGAATTAATGACAACATTAGTTATAGAGAGATGATTGTGTGACACTGCAAGTGTGAATTTGGCATTCAAGTGGACAAGATGCTGATTAGATGGCTATAAATTTGAATGATTGAGCTTGATTTTGTACAACTCTCATTATGCCTTGAAGATTTTGTTGTGAAAACAATAGAGCTTATTTTTCTGAGATAGAAATTTGAGAAAGAAAGATGAGTCAAGATACTACTAGTGTGGCCTCACAAGGGTCTAAAAAGAAGAAGGTTGCAGCAAAGAAATATGTGGAGGAATTTGCTGAATTACTTCCTGGAACATCAAATGCAAACAATGCTAACTGGGATGAGTGGGAAGATAGATGGTGTCAATGAAAAAATCCTGTCACTCCAGGCTTCTCTGGTAATGCTCTATTTCACTATTTTTGGAATAATAGAGTTAAAGCTAACCCAATTAGTAATCCCTGGGAATTAAACATGGCAAAATTAATTGTGCCTGATGTATATGTGGACATAGAGTTAATCATGGAATTGGATAAGAAATATTGCCCAGTAGCTAGGGCAATTAGGAAAAAGAAAAGGAAGCCCTAGTGTACATCAATAGAAGATTAGTAGTAGAGGTCTTTGGGATTACTGGTGCATTGTGCACATAAATTGATCTAGAGAAGATAAAAGTAGATTATATAAAGAGGGAAAAATTGATCAAGAAATATGAAATGCCCAAATTCATGCCTAGGGTAGACAAAAACCTGGTAATCATCCCAGATAATGTTAAACCTCCATTTGATTTGTCCCTGTTTCATCATTATGTCAAGTGCACAGTATATGGCCTGAGCAGGGTATTAGGTTTTAATGGAGATTCTACTGTTGTTGAGGACCTACTAATGATGGCAATGAACATTCAACACCTAGAGGTCAATTCATATTATGATTATGTGGGGTACCTAGTTGAACCTATACATACTTCACTGGTAGATATACAAAAGAATGTCCCTCTCCCAAATTTCAAACATTATTCTCATCTAATGTTTATGATTCTATTCTACAACAAGGCCTCCATGGACAAAGAACTAGAACTATTTGATTCAAAATATTGTGTCGGTATGCCAATTCAAAGGTGGACCCTAGTATGGGATAGTGCTTCTATAAATTCATCTTTTATATGTTTCTATAATTGGATTGTGGATCCAATCTTTGATTTACTAGGAGCTGATAGGGAGAGATTGCCAATTGAGGTTAGGAGAGTTATAAGGCCTTGGCAGTTTGTTGAAAATTGGCCAATCACTCACAATTGGGGAGATTTATTTTTCTTTGATCATATCACTATCATTAGGGTATATGGTTGTTCTCAACCTCCTCATGTTCTCCCTAAGTTCGTGCCTCTTAGAATTGCATTTCTAGAGTTCATTTGGCAAATTACCTAGGTTGATAAAGAATTCTTAGAATGACATAGGAGGGGTACTTTTGTCCCTAGATTATGGGTGGGTTTTGGTTTTTCTATTGGAAAGAGGGTGTTTGATTTAATCAACAACTTCCTAAAATAGTATAGAATGTCCACAACTGTTGCTAGATTATGTGATCCTGAATAGTTTATAAAAATAGCTTTAAAAGGTATGGTTTCCTGGGTACCTGTTAGAGACCATGAGCCATTGGATGATGAAAATATTGTTAGAAATAGGTTAGATAGGGTTGAGGTCCAAGAAAGAAGAAGAAAATGGAAAGACCTAATAAGGGCTCAGAAAGAATGGAAGGAGTCTGATAAGACATTTTTTGGTTTCTTCCCCGATAGTCCATACCTGAAAAGGATGGATGAAATGTTGAATTCATATGATACTTTGATGGCACAGGTACCATAGTTTAGTGCTGATGATGCACAGTCTCAAGGGTCTCCAATTCCTGTTACATTACATGACCAGGAACATCAAGAACAACAAGAGGAACATCACCAAGAAGAAGAAGAGGCTGGTGAAGAAGCTACTTCCACTAGAGAGCCACCCAAAAAGAAGTAAAAAATAGGGCACAAGATGGTGTAGGGTAGGAAGAGATTAGCCAAAGATGTAATAACAGAGCATGGCAAGTATTTTTGGAAATTGAAAAGGAAAATATAGAAAGAGCCTTAGGATGAAGGCCAAGGTGATAATCAAATGATCCTGTTCCTAGAAATTGATGAAAGGGTGATGATGGCAACACAATTCATCAAGGATGATGAATTTATAAAGTCTGAAGAATTCAAGAATTTCTTGGTCAAGTTAAAACAAAAAGACTTGAGACAAATTTTAACCATAGATGAAGGATAGGCAGATAAAGATGAAGAGATTGTGAAGACACTCCAGGATTATGATCCCGAGGGTGAACTGAATACTGTGGAACAAGAAAGATTGTTGGTGCAAAATAGTGGGGTACTATTGATGCCTGGTTAGGACTTACAATCCACATTTATTATAGATCAAATCAGAAGATAGGAAGACCCTCTAATGAAAACATAGATTGAGATTGATGAGGTTTTGAAGGGATCAGGGTTCGTTCCTAAGTCTAATACTTTAGCCATTCGGTCTTTGGACCTTGCAACACAAAATCCTCTAGTTATGACTATAAGGGAGGAGAAGAGAGCTGATAGAATGATTTGGAATTTGCAGAATACCACTGATACTAAGATTTCCCAGCTTATGTCTCAGGTATCCTTCATGAATTTAGCAACAACATAGGACTTGTCAAAAAGATATGAGACAACTTTTGGCCAAATGATGGCCCTGGAAAAGAAGCACGAGGAAGTTGTGATTCACAACCACACTTTGGAGGAACAAATAGCCAAGTTAAAGGAAAAATTGGAAGAAAATAAGAAGAATGCAGCCCCTCAGGAGGTAGCAAAAGATGAGACAAATGCTGTAGTAGAGATAAAAGAAGACTCAACATTAGTAGAAGGCTAATCTAAAGAGCTGTCACAGGGGCCAAGTATTGATATTATGACTATCATATTGCCTATACTGCAACATCAAATTTATGTTTTGAAGCAGAAGACTGACATAATACACACATTGTATCACTCACTGCAAGAAGCCTCAAAGATAGCTACTGAAGCTATGACATTCTTGGAGCCTACATTCAAGACCTGGTCAAGAAGAAATAGGCTAATGGATAAATTGAAGACAACCATGTTATACAGTGATGTTTTTCTTGATAAAATCATAGAGACCATTGAGATGATCAATGAAGTAAATGATACATATGCCTTCTTCAATGGCAAAGCTGAGTTGATAGGTAATAAGTTTCTATTATTTGGTGATCAGTGCCCTCCCTTAGTTCCAAAGATCTATGATGAAGCTGGTAATTTAAAGCCACAATCAGATTGGATAGATGAATTTGATGGGATATTCAAAGATGAGGAGATAAAGAAACACCTAGAGAAAGATACTGAAGCCAAGTACTGTAATGAATTAATTGATAATCTCTTCAAGGTTGAGAGAGATATGGAAAAGTTTGTTTCCAAGGCCAGAACAACCCTGGATGCCAAATGGACAGAAGCTATTGCTAAGCTAGAGTTGGAAAATACTTTTGATTGGCCCACTGCCAAGGAAGTGAATAGGTGGGATGCAAAGCTGAAGGGATGAGAAATATATATTGAAACTGCAACAACAATTTTTGTTTAGACTTCGCCAAATTTTGCCACCCGTGTTCTGTTGTAATTTTGGATTTTGTGTCAGTTGCAAAAGTTGTTGCAAAGATTTTGTTAATCTTTTCCATGTAGTATGTAGCTTGTTTCATCCTTAGTTATAGAAGGATCCCAAGACTACTAGGAAAAGGATAGCCATTTTTCATTTGGGAGTACATTTTCAAGTTGTAAAACTTTGTTTTAAGATCAATATATTTGGAGTAGGGTTTTGAGATTAATTGTTGAATGTAATAGCAACTTTTGATCATGAATACAAATGAAATCCATCAATAGTTTCTAAAATACATGATGATTATTTTGTCTTCATTGTTGTGTTCTAAATTTTATTTAAATTGAATGCTTAAGGAATGTTCAATTTATACGTCTGTTAGGCAGATTTTGAAATACTTTTAGGGTTCTTTCAAGGAAAGATTAAAATTGCCTTAGGGTTGTTTCACTAAGATTAATGGTTTATAATTAATTTGATGAATTAAGTTTTCATATGTGTGAAGGTAGATATATAAGGTATATCTATTTTTATGTCAGATCTGTCGTTGTTTTAAGTTCTTGTTCATGAGCAATTGGTTATGAATATTCATAAGTGACTCCTTACCCTAGGATAAAACACTGGTTTGTTTTCCATTGAAATAGTTGACTATCACTTTTAAAATTGATCTTTATCTTTATGTTTTGATCTGTCAAATAAATGTTGTAGAGGTCAATCCCTGTAATTCCATTCATATCTGCTAGAATGATTCTATGATTTGATTATTCTAAGTTAGAAGGGTATTCCCGCCTGAGTTTATGGAGCTCAATGTGTAGAGGGTTTAAAAACCCCGTTTCTGTCATTCTGTATCTTGCTTGATCAGTGTCTGGGATAAATAGAGCAAGCTCATTGAGAGTTTTTCATATGTCAATAAGAAAAGAAACTAACACTTGATTTGGAAAATATTTGCTTTGTAACCAGGTTTCCCATAATGATGACATGTAGGTTTGTTTTTCTTTGGCTTTAGATTACTCTGTTCTGCACTCTTTGCTGATTCTCCTTCTTTAGTGGATGACAGGTGCTCAGTATGGCCTAGTCTAGATGTATGAATATTCCTTCTTGGCGATCTCATTAGTTCCTCAAAGTATCTCAAAGCTTCATTGGGTTTGTTTATCCTCTCAATGAGTTGTCTTTAAGATCTCAACTCATTCTTCATTTGATTGTTCTCTAATCTCAGATATGTTATTTCAATTTCCTTTCTATTTACCTCTTGATTTGCAAATAAAAGTTGGTTGACCATGTCCAACTGATTATTTGTGAGCTTCTGTACATCACTTGTCCTTTCATCAAGTCTAGTATCTAGTTTCTTGTTTTCTTCTGCCATTGTCTTGTCTTCCTCAACTTTCTTCTTCTGATCAAACACCTCACATAGTGTTATTGATTGAATTTCCTGTTCTATATTTAGACTTTTGAGTCATTCTTTCAGCGTGTTGTTCTTCTCCAATAGATATGCAATTGCTACATTAGTTTCTTTGGAATCTCCAGTGTCATTCAGCTGATTTTTCAATTCTTTCCTAGCCTTTAAGGATTTCCTCAATTCTTCTCTTGCTGTCTCAAGCTATTGCAGTGCCAACTGGATATCAATCTTTTGATTCTCAATGACCTTTCCCAACTTATAAACCTCCATCTCCAAGATCTTAACTCTCAACTGGTTAGACTTATTTTAAGAGAATAATGCTCTGATACCAATTGTTGGAATTCTAATATGGTAAAGCAGTATATTGAGAGGGGGGCGGGGTGACTCAGATTTATAAAACTTTTACACTTCTACAAAAAACTAATTCAACATGTATTCATAAACATAAACTGAAATGCTGTAATTGATCTAAGATCTAATAATATCCATAATGAACATGTAACATAAAGATTTGGTAACCTAGAAACCCTTGAAATATATAAAACTGGGGTGGGGATGAAACCCACAAATCTTCACTACTGTAGTAATAAAGTGTGCTTGTTAGGGCTACAAAGGTTGATCACTTTTGATGATCTACCCTATGAGGGGTCTACCCTTTTAAGAGCTTACAGACTTATACAATCTACCTTGTTAAAGGATTTAAACTTACAACAAAGTAAGCACTATGTTAAGATATTTACAAAGGCCTCTTAGGACCACTCTGTTAAGAGATTTACCCCGATTCACTTGTTAGAATATATCAGTACTTGATCATCGATCTGCACTTCAAATGTTGATAACAGATCTCCTCTTTCAAACTCTTAACTGATCTCTCAATCTGATATATCTCTTTACTGTCCTTCACTTCTCTGCTCGGTCACTCTATCTGGTCTATGCTTCAGATATGCAAAACATGCATACACACCCGATCTCTTCTCTTCACATTTGCATCTACAAATATGCATAGATTAGGGTTTGAAGCATTCCATTTATAGATCACTGATGAAACATCGAGATCAAGATCAATGATCTAGATTGATCACCTTTCTCCACTTAAATATCCCAAATTTTGATTGGTTGAATTTCTTGCATAGGGATTCATGATCTAAAAAATAACGTGTAATTAATGCATTAAATATCTTCAACAATCATTAAATGATTGATAGAAGTCAGCCAAAATGGTTTACCTAAGTGTTTGTTCCATTCCAAACACATATATCAAAACTATCTTTCTCGGCATATATAAGCTTTGATGCTCGGTCAAAATTGTCACTCGACACAGACTGTCTATGCAACTTGACAATCTTTCTAATTGGTAACTACTGAGTACTCGGCCACCACTGACTTTCTTGATAGTGACTACTACTCGGTCAATACATAATATTACACAAGTCATTATATTTCTTGGCCTTAGTGGGATGACTCAGTCGCAGTGATGACCAACCAACCTGCCTTGACTATGACTAAGTGTGTGACACTAATAGACAACAATACTTGGAGATCAAAAAAATCAATATCGACTAACAATAATTATTTTGCATTTTTTAAAAATATTTTGAATGTGTCAAGTGTTGAAATATTTCCATGATGGCTTAATATCCATGATATATTTGTAATATTTTACCTATGCAATCTTATTTGAGAGGAGTGGAGATAATTAAAATGTGATAGTTTTGTATGCCACCATAACATGAGAGAGAGAGAGAGAGAGAGAGAGAGAGAGAGAGAGAGAGAGAGAGAGAGAGAGAGAGAGAGAGAGAGAGAGAGAGAGAGAGAGAGAGAGAGATNGAGAGAGAGAGAGAGAGAGAGAGAGAGAGAGAGAGAGAGCGAGAGAGAGAGAGATCTATTAGGGATATATTTTCTCATCTTATTTTGAGCCATTTCTTGGATAGTGTGAGTTAAATACTGCCTCATTTTGGAGAATTCTAGAGGTTCTCACTATTGAAGACAATTGTTCAATTATGTATTGTCATTGATATTACACAAATGTCTAAACCTAACCGATCATAGTCAGTGTATGCTGAGCTCTCTCATGCATTGAAGAAGACTCCAGTATCAGCCAAGTGATTCGCTGTATTAACTGATCTCTGTCAGTTAATGAAGGAAGTTCAATATTAACTGAGTTCACTTGGGCAATATAGTAAGTTTAGTTTTAGCTGAGTAATGGTCAGACATCAAAGGATTACAATGTTAACCAAGTTATGCATTTAGTGTCAGCCGAATGACAGCAGTTTACACTTTATGTTTAATTGGTTAATTGCAGCCGACATATTTAAGTTTTATTGTTTATTTGGAAGGGTATTCAAGCCAACTTGACAAGGGTTGTCATATATATATATATATATATATATAGGGTCAAGTTTGGATTAAATATGTGGAAAGAGTTTTGATATGAAGAGTGACAGTAAACTAAGATGAAATTTTGATTAAGGACAAAATATCCAGACCGAGCTACAAAAGAAAATTTGATCAGTGAGGATCTAGTTAAAGCCAGAATAGAGATCTGAATCTACAAAGTTAGTTGATCTTTCAATCAGGTCAAATCATTGTTACTCTCTAACAATTGTAGCAGTGATCCAAATCTCTTAACAAAGTAGACTTAACAGTCTTTCATAAATCCTCTCACAAGGTGGCATTTCTACATTGAAGTGTTTGAAGAGCGATAACAAGGACACTCCTAACAGGGTGATTAAATCCTCTAATAGGGTCACACCTAACAGTGTGTTTTGTAACCTTTAACAGGGTTGGCTCCTAACATAGCTCACTTCAGAAGAGTGAAAAACAATAACTAGTTGAAATTGGTGGTTTTCCCAAATTGGGTTTCCACGTTAAATCTTGGTGTCATCTGTGTAGCTATTATTTTATTTATGCTTAATGTTTTTGCATTTAATCACTAAAGGTTAATCAAATTTAATATCCTAAGATTTTTTTTAATCGAGTAACAACAAGATATATTTTATTAACCGAGCAGAGTGATAAGTTTGATTAAGACATCTAAGGGACTTGGATTTATTTTTGTGGTAATTGATTCACCCCTCCCCTCTTAGTTACTCAACTCATTTCCAACAATTGGTATAAGAGAATTTGGTGCTTCAGGGAAGGTTTCAAGGCCTAAGCTAAAGATCAAAGATGTCTTACATAAGGGAGATCCCCAAGCTTAAGAAAGACAACTTTCCTGCATGGAAAGAGTTGATGAGGCTACATCTATCTACTATTGGAGATACTGGTTTGCAATTCTTGGACCACAAGTATGTGGAACCACCTAGACCTATGTCTATGGATCAGATGGTGGACATGAAGAATCATAACATAATGATTGACTCATCAATTGCAAAATCATATGTTTGTGTATCCTCAACCTTGTCCTTTATTTCATCCTCAACATTGTCCGACTCATCAATATCTTCTTTGTTATCAAGCTCTAATTATTCTAATGCGCCTTCATCTTTTCTTGTACTCTTATCAACTAACGATCCAAAAATAATCTTCGATATTCTTTGGCTCTATTGTATAACTCCTTCTATATCCTTCCTTAGTATAGAATATGCTCTCAACTTAGGAATGAATATATTCCTATGCTTCTCCATGAAATTTTCTCATTGTTTCTGTGCCAGTTTAGGCATTATTTGGGCTAATGCCCCTTCTCTAATCTGCTTTTCAGTCTTAAGAGAAAACTACCATCTCTCATCTATCTTCTTTAAAAATTCATCAGGGACTAGATTAGTAATCTCTAAAGGTTTCATCTTGTATGATGCTAACATATCCATCATGGCCTCTTCAAAATTTTCCTTGTCCTCGGTACTTAACTGTTCAAATTTATGAACTTGAATCCTGACAAACCTGTTGAACTCTTGATGTTATGACAAATCTCATCAAAATTTGTAGGATGTTTATGTGTATGAAATTTTAAATTTCTTGTGTCTTCTATTTCTATCATCTCTTCATGTTCATCATCTTTACCCAATATGTATTTCTTTCTCGGCTTCCTCTTAGGTTTTCTTGGCTCAGCTTCAGTTTGTACTTGTTTCCTTTTCCTTGAGCTCTCCCCTTCTGCTTTCTTTAGTAAGATTTTCTTTGGTGGCTTGATTGGTATTGTAGCTGCTGATGCCTTGGTTCTTGGTCTAATGTGACAGGAGGCATAGGTTTCTACTGTGAACTCCTCTTCTTAGTTGAATCTACAACCACCACTTTTTTAACCTTCTTATCCACTTCCACATCTTCATCTCCACTCTCTTTTGAATCATTAGATTGGTCCTCACCTTGACCTTGTGTTATCTTTATTGGTGCATCATGTTCTTCTTCCTATTCTCCAAACATCTTATCAAGATTCTTCACTATTTTCTTTATCTTCCTCTCCATGGTTGCAACCTTCAATCCCATGGTGATCTTAGATTTTGCTTCCTCATACTTCCCAAATACTGTAGCCTTTTTCTCAACTTTCTCTGCAAGTAATGTTGTGATTGTTGCAGATGTCTCATCTATATTCACTTCATAAGGTAATGACCTCGACCATGCTTCCCTTGGTACTATAGCTTGTACATAAGTGTAATTAGTATCATCTAGAAAGCAAAAATCATCATAATACTTCTCTATTAGTGATTTAGGGATTTTGCTCCTTAATCTCATCTTCTTTTTAAATTCAACAAAGTAATTACCCATGACATTATAAAAATTCTCTCCTATATGTTGTATGAACTCATTAATCTATTGTGTCACTATTTGGTCTTGACTCCATACTACATCTCCTATAGAAGGAAAATTATTCTAAACATAGAAAAATATGCAGACTAATAGGGCTCCAAACTTACACATAGAATTCTTTTCCTTTTTGATGGATGATAGGTTCTCAACAAGTTGAGTCATCTGTAGCTTGGAAAGATCATATGCATGATCCTTTTTCAATATCTTCCATCCCTGTTCAACTATAATGCAAGGAACACTATCTAATATGCTTGATTGATAAACCTTGTGAGTAATCACTCTTACTGCAAAGTCAATTTTAGGATTAGTGATCATTGAAATTATCATTCCTCTTTTATTCCACTTGGTTAAAGTGTTCTTTTCAACTTTATATTTATTTTAACAGTGCATTCTTCTTTTCCCTTGCACAATAGGGTAACCAGTGACTCAGTGGATGATTTCCTTGGTAATCTTCACTGGTCCATTCTCCATCCATATACTCATACCATGTACTCTTCTTAGAAATATCCTGATCCATTCAATTTTAAAGTCGCACGAGAAATATAGGGCATGAACTAACCCGTTATTAGCAATGTGCTAATGTTCAGCCTTCAATGCTTCATTCTCACATAGTTTGTTATAGGATTTCATCAAGTCAAAATCTCCAACTTCACTGATCTTGCACATATAGCATGCTCTCACATCATGGATCATAAGGAATTTGGGTGTCAGCGATGATAGGGCTCCTGAAAGATCTCCCTTCACCGTAGTCCCATGTACAACACAGAAATTGGGTGGTGCACATGCGTCACTCTTGACTAATTGAATGTTCTTCATTTCCTTATTTTGTTTCTTCACTCTAGTAGATGTACTGGTAGCCATTTCTCATATTAGGGTTTATGAAATGAACTCTTGGTAACTTGGAAACAACGAGTCTTTAACCTTTCTCAATACTTTGCCGATGATACACAATAAAATCTTTACAAACTTTGCTCAAGTCACTCTTTGAATCACCTCTGAACCACTATGCAAACTCTACTCACTTTGTGAAATGAAAAATGAATGGCTAAATCTATTATACCCTCAAAAATTCAAATTAGGTCTTCATTAAATGTTTCATATAGTGGTAGGTGTGTAACAGTTGTCTTGGTCCTTGAATAAATAGCTCAGTTAACTCATTCCATCACTCAATTAGATTAGTGACTCAGTCACTACTGACACTTGGTCAACATATCAGCTCGATCGGTATGGGGACCTGACACATACTAATAATGATGCTCAACATCAAATATGCATACCAATTCTTTGCTTGGTTCTTGTCTCAAATCTATCCTAATGCATCTTAACTTATGCAGATATGGACTTTAATACATCTTATGTTAGGAATTGGTGTAAAATATAGCATTAGAGAAAAGAGTTCCTTACATACCTTCCTGCTTAATTGGAAGTAGTGTGATCACGTGATCCATTGGATTGGGTGATCTTGGCTTCACTAGTCCACTACTTCATGCTTCTTTTTTCTTTCTCCATGTCCATTTCATTTGATTCTTTATCTTCTCAACATTAGGTTCCAGGGCTCTGGTCTTGCAGTCTCTCTTAGTATGATCGATGTTGTGACAACTATAATAGACCAAATTTCCATTCATCCAACTGTTGGATTTGCCTCTAAAGTGTATCATTATACAATTCTCTGCAATATGACCATATTCACCACAATAATGAGAACTATGCCTTGTGTTGTAATCCCAATTGAATGTGTTACCTTTCCTCTATGCATTTCCTTGTTTCTTGGATGTCCATTTGGATTTTTAATTGGATCTGCAATCTTGAGTTCTATGATAAAAATTCTAGAAATTGAAACAATGTACTTCAAATCTAGACAAAGTAGGTGTATTGCTATTCTTTGACCTACATTCATGTTCTTGATGTCCATTCTTCTTACATTTAAAGCAAATGCATTAAATTTAGGTTTAGGATTACCATTCTTTCTTTGGAGAATATTTGTTGTGTGACCAGGTTTCCCATAATGATGACATGTAGATTTATTTTTCTTTGGCTTTAGATTCCTCAATTCTCCACTCTTTGATGATTCTCCTTCTTCAGTGGATGACAGGTGCTCAGTATAGCCTAGTCTAGATGTACCATTATTCCTTCTTGGTGATCTCATTAGTCCCTCAAAGTGTCTCAAAGCTTCATTGTGTTTGTTTATCCTCTCAAAGAGTTCTCTTTAAGATCTTAACTCATTCTTCATTTGATTTTTCTCTGATCTCAGATATGTGATTTCAATTTCCTTTCTATTTACCTCTTGATTTGCAAATAACAGTTGGTTGACCATGTCCAATTGATTATTTGTGAGCTTCTGTACATCACTTGTCCTTTCATCAAGTCTAGTAGCTATTTTCTTGTCTTCTTCTGCGACTGTCTTGTCTTCCTCAGATTTCTTCTTCTGATCAATCACCTCACATAGTGTTATTGATTGAGTTTCCTATTCTATCTTTAGACTTTTGACTCGTTCTTTCAGTGTGTTGTTCTTATCCAATAGATCTGCAATTGCTGCATTAGTTTCTTTGGGATCTCCATTGTCAAACAAACCTTCAATGTCTTCTTCTTTATATGAAGTGTCATTCAACTGATTTTCCAATTCTTTCCTAGCCTTTAAGGATTTCCTCAACTCTTCTCTTGTCATCTCAAGCTATTGCAGTGCCAGCTAGTTATCAATCTTTTGATTCTCAATGAACTTTCCCAACTTATAAACCTCCATCTCCAAGATCTTAACTCTCAAGCGGTTAGACTTCTTTTAAGAGAATAATGGTCTGATACCAATTGTTGGAATTCTAATATGGGAAAGTAGTATATTGAGAGGGAGAGTAGGGAAAATTAGATCTATAAAACTTTTACACTTCTAAAACAAACTAATTCAACATGTATTCATAAACATAAACTGAAATGTTGTAATAGATCTAACATCTAATCATATCCATAATGAACATGTAACACAAAGATTTGGTAACCTAGAAACCCTTTAAATATAAAAGTGGGGTGGGGATGAAACCCTTAAATCTTCACTACTACAGTAATAAAGTGTGCCTGTTAGGGCTACAAAGTTTGATCACTTCTGATGATCTACCCTATGAGGGGTTTGCCCTGTTAAGAGCTTACAGACTTATACAATCTACCTTGTTAAAGGATTTAAACTTACAACAAAGTAACCACCATGTTAAGATATTTACAAAGGGCTCTTAGGACCACTCTATTAAGAGATTTACCCTGATTCACTTGTTAGAATGTATCAGTACCTGATCACTAGTCTGCACTTCAAATGCTGATAACAGATCTCCTCTTTCCAACTCTTAACTGATCTCTCAATCTGATATATCTCTTTACTTTCCTTCACTGTTCTTCTCAGTCACTCTGTCTGGTCTATGCTTCAGATATGCAAAAAATGCATACACACCCAATCTCTACTCTTCACATCTGCATCTACACACATGCATAGATTTAGGGTTTGAAGCATTCCATATATAGATCACTGATGAAACATCCAGATTAAGATTAATGATCTAGACTGATCATCTTTTTCTGCTTAAACATCCCTAATTTTTATTGGTTGAATTGATTGCATAGGGATTCATGATGTCAAAAATAATGCATAAATAATGCATTAAATATCTTCAAAAATCATTAAATGATTCATAGAAGTTGGCCAAAATGGTTTACCTAAGTGTTTGTGCCATTCCAAACACATATATCAAAACTGTCTTACTCAACATATGTAAGCTCTGATGCTCGGTCAAAACTGTCACTCGAAATAGACTGCCTATGCAACTCAACAATCATTCTAAATGGTAACTACTGAGTACTTGGCCACCACTGACTTGCTCGATAGTGACTACTGCTCGGTTAATACATAATATTACACAAGTCATTACATTGCTCAACCTTAGTGGGATGACTCAGTCAAAGTGATGACCGACCAACCTGCCTTGATTATGACTAAGTATGTGACACTAATAGACAACAAAACTTGGAGATCAACAAAACCAATATCGACTAACAATAATTATTTTGCATTTTTAAAAAATATTTTGAATGTGTCAAGTGTTGAAATATTTCCACGATGGCTTAATATCCATGATATATTTGTAATATCTTAGCTATGCAATCTTATTTGAGAGGAGTGGAGATAATTAACATGTGATAGTTTTGTATGCCACCATAATATTCATGAGAGAGAGAGAGAGAGAGAGAGAGAGAGAGAGATCTATTAGGGATATATTTTCTCATCTTATTTTGAGCCATTTCTTGGATAGTTTGAGTTAAATACTGCCTTGTTTTGGAGAGTTCTAGAGGTTCTCACTGTTGAAGAAAATTATTCAATTGTATATTTTCTTTGATGTTACACAAATGTCTAAACCTAACCGAGCACAATCAGTGTATGTCAAGATCTCTTGGGCATTGAAGAAGACTCGAATATCAGCCAAGTGATTTTCTGCATTAACCGAGCTCTGTCGGTTAATGAAGGAAGTTTTGTATTAACCAAGTTCACTCGGGAAATACAATAAGTTTAGTTTCAGCCGAGTAATGGTTGGGCATCGAAGGATTACAATGTTAACCGAGTTATGCATTTAGTGTCAGCCGACTGACAATAGTTTACACTTTATATTTAATTGGTTAATTGCAGCTGACCGATTTAAGTTTTATTATTTATTTGGAAGGGTATTCAAGCCGACTTGACAAGGGTTATCATATATATATATAGGGTCAAGTTTGGATTGAATATGTGGAAAGAGTTTTGATATGAAGAGTGAAGGTGAAGTAAGAAGTAATTCTAATTAAGGACAGAATATCCAGACCGAGCTACAAAAGAATATTTGATCAGTGAGGATCTAGTTAAATCTAGAATAGAGATCTAAATATGCAAAGTTAGATTCTCTTGCAATCAGGTCAAATCATTGTTACTCTCTAATAATTGTAGCAGTGATCCAAATATCTTAACAAAGTAGACTTAATAGTATTTCATAAATCCTCTCACAAGGTGGTATTTCTACATTGAAGTGTTTGAAGACATCTAACAAGGCTACTCCTTACAGGGTGATTAAATCCTCTAACAGGGTCACACCTAATAGTGTTTTTTGTAACCTTTAACAGGGTTGGCTCCTAACAGGGCTCACTTTAGAAGAGTGAAAAATTGTAACTAGTTGCAATTGGTGGTTTTTGCAAATTGGGTTTCCATGTTAAATCTTGGGGTCATCTGTGTACTTTTTATTTGCTTTATGCTTTATGTTTCTGCACTTAATCACTAAAGGTTAATCACATTTAATATCTTAATATTTATTTGTTAACCGAGTAACAACATGATATCTTTTATTAATCGAGTAGAGTGATAAGTTTGATCAAGATATCTAAGGGACTTGGATTTGTTTTTGTGGCAACTGATTCACCCCTCCCCTCTCATTTACTCAACTCATTTCCAACAATTGGTATCAGAGAATTTGGTGCTTTCAGGGAAGGTTTCAAGGCCTACTCTAAAAATCAAATATGTCTTACAGGAGGGAGATCCCCAAGCTTAACAAAGACAACTTTCCTGCATGGAAAGAGTTGATGAGGCTACATCTATCTACTATTGGAGATATCAGTTTGCAATTCTTGGACCAAAAGTATGTGGAACCACCTAGACCTATGTCTTTGGATTAGATGGTGGACATGAAGAATCATAACATAATGATGATTGATATAGCTTCTTCACTCAGCTATTTAGAATTTGATGAAGTCAAGGACTGCCCTACTGCCTATGATATGTGGAAGAAACTACATGAAAATGTAATGAGAGCCAATGTAGAGAGTCTCAGAGGTCAGTTTGATAAGATGAAAATGAAATAAGGAGAAGACATTACAAAATACAGTGACAAAATCAAGAAAAGTTTCAGTGCCATCAAAGCTTCTGGTGGAAAGATTGAAGACAAAACAATGGTTGGTAAGGTGTTGAGAACTTTACTTCCTATCTATGCAACTAGAGTTTCAACTATTCAAGAGATGAGGTGTAGTAATGATATAACTCTAGATGCATTGGTTGGAAGGATACCAAATTTTGATTTGGACAATTTTGACAATTATTCTCCTATTCCTAGCAATTTTGAGTCTACATTCAAAGCTAGATTAAGCCTTGGTAAGATGGATATAAACTCAAAAGGAAAACATATTGACAATGATAGTGATGATGAATCTAATGAAGAAGATCTAGAAACCATTAAAGCACTACTTGAAAAGAGAGCTACGAAAGGAAAAGGAAAGTACAAAGGAAGAATACCATTGATTTTCTTTTCTTGTGACGAGGTTGTCCACATTGCTGCTAAGTGTCCAAACAAATAAGACAAAGATGAGAGAAAGTTCAACAAGTACAAATGCAAGAAAGATTTCAAAAGTCACAAAAGATATAAGGACAAAGGTAAGAAATCTTGTTATGTTGCAAAAGATTTTGATAGTGATGAAGACGAAGATGAAGTGGTTTACATTGCTATTAAGGATGAGTCAGATAATGAAGAAAATGAAAAGACTCCACATTTATCTCATGTTAATGACACTTGGATAATTGATAGTGGTTGTTCTCACCACATGACTGGTGATAAAATAAAATTTGAACATCTTGAGCACTATGATGGTGGGAGTGTCAGATTTGGGAATAATGAGCCTTGCTATGTGAAAGGTAAAGGTTGTATTGCTATAAATAAAGGAACCAAATATGATAATGCTTATTGGGTTGAAGGACTAAGGTGTAATCTACTGAGTGTGTCATAACTGAATAATAATGATTTTAAGGTAGAATTCATGAATGGTAAGACAAAGCTCCTGGATGGTAAGAGAAACCTAGTTGGAACTGGCAAGCAAACAAAAGGTAATCTATTCTATCTTGATCTCACTGAAAGTTCATGTTTCATTGCACAAGTAGAAGAAAACTGGGTATGACATAAAAGATTGTGTCATGTGAATTTTGATAACCTGTTCAACATAAGAAAGACCATAAGAGTAAGAGGTATTCCTATTTTGAAGAAACCTAAATTGGCAATATGCAAACAATGTCAAATTGGTAAGATGGGAAAAACTAGTTTCAAGAGCAAGAATTACAATACTGAAGAAGTCTTAGAGTTAGTGCATACTGATCTATGTGGACCAATTGGAATAGAAAGTTACACTAGAGAGAAGTATTTCATTATATTTGTTGATGATTATTCCAGAATGATGACTGTTATGTTTCTCAAAGAAAAATCAGAAGCTTTTCAGAAGTTTAAGGGGTACCTTGCCAGAGTTGAGAAGGAAACATGAAAGAAACTAAAGTGCCTACAATCTAATAAAGGAGGTGAATTCATTTCTAATGAGTTCAATGAATTTTGTAATGAAAGAGGAATCAAGAGACAAGTATTTTCCCCTGGTACACCACAACAAAATGGAATAGCAGAACGAAGAAACATATATATTATGGATTGTGTAAGGACCTTGACGATTGAAAAGAATTTTGCAACCAAATATTGGAAGGAATCTTTCAGCACTGCAATTCACACCTTGAACATAGTTCAACTGAAGAAAGGTACTGATCAGACACCCTTTGAATTATGGTATGGCTATAAACCCAATGCTCATTATTTCAAAGTATTTGGAAGTAAATGTTACATTTTGAAGGAAGCAAGAAATGGAAAATTTGATGTAAAAGGTGATGAAGGCATATTCCTAGGCTACTCCTGTAAAAGCAAAGCATATGAATGTTTGAATATTGCTACTCATAAAGTCATAGAAAGTGTACATGTAAAGATTGATGATCTTGCAGAGAGAAGTGAATAACAGAGCAGCAAAGAGCCTGAGGACTACATGAACTTTGTGTATTATGAACATGATACTATACCTAAGACACAAGAAATGGTGATTGGATAGAAACCATGCCAACCAATGAATTCATCAGCAAAAACTTTGTTGCAGCCTGTGCAACCTGAGCTGCTAACTGTTGCAACCGAGTCAGAGATAGAGGAAACCGAGTCACATACAGAGGAAACTGAGTCTCAGACAGAGGAAAACAAGTCTCAGTCAGAAGAGTAGAACATAATATTTGAGCATGGTGAACCAAGTGAAGCAAGATCTGAAGCAAAGAAGAAGGAACCCATACTTACCAAATATGTCAGAAGGCATCATGCACCTCAGAAAATAATTGGAGATCAGACAGAAGGTATAATGACAAGGAACAAACTTAAAGGTACATGTTTTCTTAGTGAAATTGAACCTAGATCCATTAAAGTTGCTTTGAATGATGAAAGTTGGATAGAAGCCATGAATGAAGAGATTGAGCAGATAGAAAAGAACAAGACCTGGACTCTTGTGCCTAGAGCAAAAGACAAGAATGTGATTGGTACTAAGTGGGTTTTTAGAAACAAGTTGAATGAAAAAGGTGAAGTTTCTAGAAACAAGGCAATATTAGTGTCTAAAGGATATGCTCAAGAAGAGGGTATTGATTATGGAGAAAATTTTTCTCTTGTTGCAAGACTTGAAGGAGTCAAAAATCTTCTGGCATATGCACCACATAAAGGATTCAAGGTATACCAAATGGATGTAAAATCTACATTCTTGAATGGAGTTCTGGAAGAGGAAGTCTATATTGAGCAACTTGAAGGTTTTGCTGATCCTAACAAAAAGAATATGGTTTAAAAATTGCATAAAGCTTTGTATGGACTGAAGCAAGCTCCTAGAGCTTGGTATGAAAGATTGCATGGTTACCTGGTAAGTATTGGATTTCAGAGAACTAATGATAATAGTAGCTTGTACATCAAAGAAGGACCTCATAACAAGATACTATTAGCAGAGATATTTGTTGATGATATACTATTCAATGGACATGATGATTTATGCAAAGAATTCTCTGAAGTAATGAGTAATGAATTTGAGATATCTATGTTTGGATAAATCAATTTCTTTGTTGGTTTAAAAGTTTATCAGATGAAGGATGGTATCTACATTACTCAGTTTAAATACATCAAAGAGATACTGAAGAAATTTGGAATGGAAGATTTCAGACCAGTTGGGACACCTATGTCTAGTGGACATAATTTGTCTAAGGACGATGACTCAAAGGAGGTAAATAAGACTACTTGCAGATCTATGATTGGTAAACTTCAATATGTTGTTCACACTCTACCTGATCTTGCATTAGTAGTTGGTATTGTTGCAAGGTTTCCAGCTAATCCTAGAGAGAATCATTTGATGGCTATTAAAAGGATTCTAAGATATCTTAAGGGCACTAAAGATTATGGATTATGATATAAGAAAGGAGGAAATTTTGATTTGAAGATTTTTATTGATGCTGATTGGGCAGGAAGTGTTGATGATAGAAAGAGCACAAGTGTTATAGTGTTCTTTCTTGGAAAGAGGTTAGTCTCTTGGACTAGCAAGAAACAAAATTGCATTTCTCAGTCTATAGCAGAGCCAGAGTATGTTGCTACAATAGTGAATTGTTCAAATATCATATGGTTCAAACAAGTATTGTCAGGTATGAAGGAGGAAATTAAATATCTAGTTTTTATCTACTGTGAAAACACTAGTGCTATTAACATTTCAAATAACCATGTGATGCATAATAAGACTAAGCATATTGCAATAAAGTATCATTTCTTGAGAGAATTGGTTCAGGACAAGGAAGTAAGGTTGGGATATGTGAATAATAAAGAACAAATTGCAGACATAATCACAAAACCTTTACCTAAGGATTCGTTATTGTATCTTAGAGGAAAGCTAGGGGTGATTCCCCTAACCGAGGCTCACTAAAGCACATATTAGTGATGTATCACTGAGCTACATTAAAGATCTAACAAGTTGATGTAGATTGTCAGAGCTTATTGCATATGAATCATTAAATCATGTACATTACAACTTCATTGGATGGATTCTTTGGCATTGGATGTTAAAGAGGGAGAGATTATTGATGTCATGCCAAAGAAATTAGTATATCAAAGGGAGAAATTTTATCATAGACAAAGATTGATGTAAAAGGGAGAAATTTTATCAGAGACAAAAATTGATGTAAAAGGGAGAAATCTATATATCAATGACTGTAAAGACAGAGGGAGTTTTCTAGATGAGAATCAGAATGAAACTAAGGACATTAAAATTTTTATTCTTATTTTTGTTTCTCTAAAATGTTTTTTATAATGACATGTTGTGTTGCCATCAATGCCAAAGAGGGAGATTGTTGAAGACAATAATTTAATTGTGTATTGTCATTGATGTTACACAAATATATACACAAATGTATTGATGTTACACAAATGTCTAAACCTAACCAAGCACATTCAGTGTATGTCGAGCTCTCTTGGGTATTGAAGAAGACTCCAGTATCAGCCAAGTGCTTTGCTGTATTAACCGAGCTCTGTCAGTTAATGAACGAAGTTCTGTATTAACCGAGTTTAATCAGGAAAAATAGTAAGTTTAGTTTCAGCTGAGTAATGGTCAGGCATCGAAGGATCATAGTGTTAACCAAGTTATGCATTTAGTGTCAGTCAAATGAAAATAGTTTACACTTTATGTTTAATTGGTTAATTACAGTCGACAAATTTAAGTTTTATTGTTTAATTGGAAGGGTATTCAAGCTGACTTGACAAGGGTTACCATATATATACAGGGTCAAGTTTGGATTGAATATGTGGAAAGAGTTTTGATATAAATTTTGTTAATGTGATGCACATTTTGGTTTTCATTTATGGAAACACATCTGTGATTCAGATCAATTCCTATAAAGATAAGTTTTGCTGATTCAGAAATTGACTAAGTATAGAAGGAGAGGTACAAAAGTATTTTGGCTATCAAAGATTGAGATCGATGAATTAGGGAAAGAGAGATCAAAGGAAGATAGTATGGGGTATGTATAACCTCAACTTAAGATCGATTTAGTTTTGGTTATGTCTACGGTGAGTTATAAAGAATTGAAGACAAACAGACTGCAACAGAACAACGATACAAAGCAGTTGGTCAGTAGCAAAGATTGAGGGAGTATGACTTGGACTCCAGGCAATCGAAGTTGGATTTTGGTTGTTGATAACCTACACATTGACTATGCAAGAGTGCTGACTATGCATTTGAGTATTTTGTATTGAAGGCCGACTTTGTAATATTTGTAATATTCATATTGGAAGCTGACTTTGTAAAGTTGTGAGATATACATGTAAGATATTTTTGATAAATATAAGTGGTTGCAGATGGCTAGTTGGATGAGTTTTTGAGTGAATAACAGAGAAGAGAATGACAAAGATCATTGAAGAGATATAAAGGAACTATCTAAGAACTAGTGTTACTTGTTTTTTTCATGACTGAGAACACTTTGTAATCAGAATTACTTTGTAAGAGATGTAAGCTCAGTTGGCCCCTAACAGGGTGTTTTGAACCTTTATTAGGGTTGTAATTCCTTTAACAAGGAAATGTGCTATGTAATATTCAGCTCCTAATAGGGCTAGGTCTCCTAACAGGGAAATTATACTTTAGTACATGCTTGTGGGTACCATCCCCACTGAGGTTCTCCCTTGGCCAGGGTTTCCTTGAAAACAAAATATGATGTTATGAGTAATATGTCATTTGCTTATGTTATTTTCTTTACTGCAAGTTTATGGTTAATGTTTAAATGGTTGAAGAATTTAATTAAGTTCTATAATACTGATTCAGCCCCCCTCTCAGTATTATCCAATCCTAAAAATTGGTATCAGAGCTTCTAACCCTTGGAGAGAAAGTCTAACATCTTGAGGGAGATCAAAATAGATTTGGATAGTCTTCAAGAAAAATTTGATGCTGCACTCGAAGACCTTGACAGAGCAAAAGTAGAGAATGGAGAGTTGAAATTCAACATGAGAAGAGCTGAGAAATTTATAAAGAAACTCAAATAACAACTTGAGCTTTCTAGAAGTCAAAGAAAAGATCTTATGGTTTATATAAAAGAGGATTTAGATGAAGATGATTCATATCAGATGAGGCAACTAAAAGAAGAGAATGAGACCCTGAAACTTGAAAATGAGATTATGGCTAAAGAAATATAGATATAGAAGGATGCTAAGAAGAAAGTTGAAGAAGCTTTAAATAGTGCTTTAGATCAAATGAAGAATGAGGCTGACAACTAAAAGAACAAGTGTCTAGAAATGGAGAAATACAATCAGATTATAAAAGGTGAACTTGTTGAAGCAAAGAAACACATTGAGAAACTTCACACCAGTAGTGATTTGATTGATGAATAGAGAGACAAATAGAAACCTAAAGGTGATATGGCTGGTATTGGCTTCAATGAAGCTAAATGTTCAAAGAATCAGGAAGAGAAATCAAATGAGAAGATTGATGCTGAGAAACCTTCTATTGAAGAATCTAGAGAGCAGATCAGACCCTTCAGAGGTAGATTCTTTGGTTGCAATAGATTTGGACACATGAAGAGAGACTACAAAGGTAATGCCCTTTTTAGAACTTTTTTTGGTTATTTTTTTAACTGTAATGGTTATGGACACAAGAAAGAAGAATGCAAAAAACCTAATCAATCTGGATATAGACAAGACAATGGAAGAGAATCTACAGTGAAACCTACATGCTACAAATGTAATAACATTGGACACATTGTGAAGTACTATAAGCTAAAATTTAATAAGGAAATAAGACCTCTTATAGGTTATAAATGCAATAATCCAGGACATATAGAAAATTTTTGCAGGTATAATGGTTTAGACAACAAAAGAGTACCACCTCCTATGAATTCACAAAAGAATGAAAATGATACTGGTAAGAGTGTTACATATTTAAAGAGTGATTTTGAATGCTATTTTAAGAATGTAGAAGATAGCAACAGTGGTAAGATATGGAAGATCACTTGGGTATGAACTTGGCCGACATCATATAACATACATCTAAGAGCGCAACATCAGCCAACACATATATTTTTTTGCGAGATCTAACATCTGACTGGACAGTATTGAGTAAAAGTGAAACTTATGAATTAAACTTGTATAAAGCACCATTCGATGACCTATCTCTTTACCATTTGATGAAGAGTGGGCTAAGGAGATAAGAGAGCAGAAATATTTAGACTATTCTACATTTGTTGTGTGTGATCGATTGAAGCATAAAACGCAAAATTCAGCGGAAGAAAGGCATTTACATCATCTAGCCATGGATGCACCTATTATTTTTGATGTTGTAGATTGACCTAGGTACAAATTTAAGAAACATCTATTTAAGTCCTATGAAGAGGATCTAGAAGGAGAATTTTATCAAACCCCGTATGACGTATTCCACGTAGAAGATATTAGGGCTTACATACATTGTAAGTATGATATACTGGGAATTGATGATATATCAACTAAGATGGAGTATATGACTGATAATGGAATCATGAAAGAAGAATACAAACACATTGATCAGTTAAGCATAATGAAGATTTTGGACTTATGCAAATTCGATGAAGATGAATTGTTTAAAATACTATTGAGAAGTGTTCATAATTAGTTTATTTGGATAGGTGATCAACCTGTAAAGATTTTTAGTGACCTAATTCATTTAATCACTGGACTAGACAACATCAAAGTCATCCCTATTGCAGAGAAACATTTAAAGATAGATGTTGAAACCCTAACTCATTCTAAATGGGAAAAGCGGGCAATGACAGTGAATGAAATCTTTCAACAAGATGTGAGATTGATTGCTATGATACTTGAATACAAATTCTACTATAGTAGCAGACCTAACTCAGTATCTATAGGAGTAATCATGATGGCATGGAGAATGGTGAAGGAAAACATGAAATATAACCTATGTGAAGTTATGGCACATCAATTTCTTGAAAATGTGAAGCTAGTGAAGAAGGACAGAACTAATACCTTTAGATTTGGTTTATTGTTGATGCATATGTTTATTCATATTGAGCACAAATTTACTGGCTTACATCCTATTGTTGGAAATCTGGGATACCTACTGGTATTTTAATCTCATAGAGCTACAAGAGATAGAATACTACTTGGGTTGATGGTGAACTATTTGGTATGATCAAAATATTACAGAGATAGATGAAGAACAAGTATAGGATACATGAGGATATTGTTGAAAAGTACAAGGATACATTCTGTTTCATGGTTGAAACTGATTGTGTGTGTTTTGAAGCAGTCACACCTAGAAAGAAATGGTGTTATCCCATAGGTTATGAGGTACTTACCATGCAAGTAGAACATATTCTTGCATCAGAAGTTGATCCATCAAAAGAAAGATGGGGAACATATGAGGAGAAATCAGCAAAGGTGAGAGAAGAATAGACTAGAGGTCTGAGGAAAAGAAAAATTGAAAACCTTGTACATGAATGTGGTGTAAAGGCTGGGTTGACAGAAGAAGAATTGAAGGAAGTGAAAAAGAAGATGACAGGTAGATCTCTTGGACTAGAAAGTGGAAGTACTGTAGCCCCTCCCACTCTTGAGTTAGTTATGGTAGATAGTCTACCTCCTCCATCACAACATACATCACAAACAAAAAACATCACTCCTAGAGTAACTAGATCAAGCATGCATACATCGCCTAAAGAGAAGAGCACAGTAAGAGAAGAGAAGAAAGTAGAGAAGCACATATGGAAGCCTGACATGAAAATGATAGAGATGAGAGCAATAGAACAAGGTAAACTAGTCACAATTGATAAATATTATGACAGGTTTGGAGATTCAGACAAACTTAAGATTGAAGACATTGTGATTGAACATTTACTCACTTTCAAAAAGACTCTTTTAGAAACTGAAGGAAGTATACCTATAGACCTATATGGGAGATTGGAGACAAGAAAAAACTTAGCATGGATTGAGGATGATACAATCAGGAATCAAGAAATTGATAACATGCTGCCTATAATATCTGTACAAGAAAGGGATAGAATATACAAGGAATTAAAAACCTTGCTAAGGACCAAAGTAAGATTGTTGAAAATCATGGAAAGGAAGTATGATGAAGTCACTAAGGAAACTCAGAAGGCATAGGAGAAGATATTGATGAATACTACTTCTAAAAAGTCCCCACCTCCTAAAACCACTTTGCCTACACAAATAGGAATGGGAGAAAGATCAAAAGCAACATAGACAAATGATGAGGAAAGCAAAGTATATCCACCACCAGATTTCTATGTTTGTGGTGTGGCAGTGACTCTTGACACTTCACAAGATGAAAAGGACCCCTTTGCAGGGAATTTGGACACCCCTATAGCAGATGAAGCTAAATAGAAAGAGGAAGTAGAGAAGAAAAAGGAAGAAGAACAAAAGACATAACAACAAGAGGATGAAAAGAAAGAGGTAAAATCATCATCTATCTCATTTTTGGCAAGCAGTGATGTGAATGTTGATAGTATGGATGAAGTTGAGTTAGTCAAATTGGCATTTATTGCATTGAACAAAGCCAAGGAAAGATCGGAACAGAAAGGAGACAAAAAGGCTAAAGTAATTACAAGAGAAATTGATACTGTGAACAAATTGTTTCCAATACCTATTGTTTTCTAGCACAAAGATGATATTGAAAATCTAAGAATAACACTTGATGAATTTGATGGGCACTATGCAAATTTGATAAAGATTGCAAAGGAGAAGGCATAGATCAAATATTCAAAGAAGAAGTTAACAAAAGTTTGCAAGTCTATCACATGGGACTTAGGCATTATGAAAACTTGTTTGACAAATGTAAAAAGTTGCATTGGACATGGGAGAAAATTGTTTAGCTATTGCATGAATCCTATTAGGCATGTTCAGAATGTAGAGGATAATATTCCCAAAGAGAGGGAAACTATGAAAAGTATGATGGATGGTTGTGAAACATCTTCACAATCTACAACAGAGCTAGACAAGGAAGACACAAGAATTTTGGCTAAACTCAGTTAATTGGTTAATGAGAAAGGGAGAGTATTGACAAGATTTAATCTACTGAAGAGCTTTATCACTCCTAAGCTATCCATACTTGAGGTTCATCTCTCAGACTTAGAAAAATTGGCAGATTCAATGAATAAATCTATGCCCACAGAATTGAAAGAAGCTGAGACCACATCATTTTCATTGAATGGCTTAATTCATATTAGCCAAATATTGTTCAAAACATGGAATGCAGAAGTGAAGATCTTGGAAGATTCCTTTCAAGACATTATGAAACTGGTGAGAAAGCACTAAATCTTATTATTTTGTATGCACTTTTTTCATTTTTGTCAAAGGGGGAGAAGAGAGAAGAAGAAAAAATATATATGGGAGAAGAGAGAAGGAAAAATATATATGGGAGAAGAGACAAGAAAAGGAAGGAGAGAATATAGAGAAGACAGTTTAGAACACTTATTCATTTTTTTTTGTTAAGTGTTGCCATCAATGCCAAAGGGAGAGATTGTTGGCAAGTGATCAATTTTGTTAATGTGATTCACTTTTTGGTTTTCATTTATGGCAAAACATCTGGGTTTCAGATCGATTCCTATAAAGATAAGTTTTGTTGATTCAGAAATTGACTAAGTATAGAAGCAAAGGTACAGAAGTATTTTGGATATCGAAGATCGCGATCAATGAATTAGGGAAAGAGAGCTTAGAGGAAGATAGTATGGGGTATGTATGACATCCACATAAGACTGATTTGGTTTTGGTTATGTCTACGGTGAGTTATAAATAATTGAAGATAGACAGACTGCAACAAAACAATGATACAGAACAGTTGGTCAGTAGCAAAGATTGAGGGAGTATGACTTGGACTCCAGGAAATCAAAGTTGGATTTTTGTTGTTGATAACTGACACATTGACTATGCAAGAGCGCCGACTATGCATTTGATATTTACTATATTAAATGTATTTTATATTGAAGGCTGACTTTGTAATATTTATAATATTCATATTGGGAGCCGACTTTGTAAAGTTGTGAGTTATATATGTAAGATATTTTTGATAAAGATAAGTGGTTGTAGATGGTTAGTTGGATGAGTTGTTGAGAGAATAATAGAGCAGAGAATGACAAAGATCATTGAAGATCTATAAAAGAACTATCTAAGTACTAGTGTTGCCTGTTTTGTTCATGACTGAGAACACTTTGTAATCAGAATTACTTTGTAAGAGCTATAAGCTCAGTTGGCCCCTAACAGGGTGTTGTGAACCTTTAATAGGTTTATAATTTCTTTAACAAGGAAATGTGCTATGTAATATTCAGATCCTAACAGGGCTAGGTATCCTAACAGGGACATTATAATTTAGTACCTGCTTGTGGGTACCATCCCCACCGGGGTTTTCCCTTGGCCAGGGTTTCCTCAAAAATAAAATATGATGTTATGAGTATTGTGTCATTTGATTATATTATTTTATTTACTACAAGTTTATGGTTAATGTTTAAATGGTTGAAGAATTTAATTAAGTGCTATAATACTGATTCACCCCCCCTCTTAGTATTATCCAATCCTAACACTTATTGCATATGAATCAGTACATCAGGTACATTACAACTTCATTGGATGGAGTCTTTGGCATTGGATGTCAAAGAGGGAGAGATTATTGATGTCATGCCAAAGAAATCAATATATTAGAGGGAGAGATTTTATCAAAGACAAAGATTGATGTAAAAGGGAGAAATTTTATTAGAGACAAAGATTGATGTAAAAGGGAGAAATCTATATATAAGTGACTGTAAAGACAGAGGGAGTTTTATGGATGAGAATCAGACTGAAACTAAGGACATTAAATTTTTTATTCTTATTTATGTTTCTCTAAAATTATTTGTATAATGACATGTTGTGTTGCCATCAATGCCAAAGAGGGATATTGTTGAAGACAATAATTCAATTGTGTATTGTCATTGATGTTACACAAATGTATACACAAATGTCTAAACCTAACCAAGCACAGTCAGTGTATGCCGAGCTCTCTCGAGCATTGAAGAAGACTCCAGTATCAACCAAGTGATTTGCTATATTAACTGAGCTCTGTTGGTTAATGAAGGAAGTTCTATATTAACTGAGTTCACCTAGGAAATACAATAAGTTTAGTTTCAGCTGAGTAATGGTCGAGCATCGAAGGATCATAGTGTTAACTGAGTTATGCATTTAGTGTCAGTCGAATAAAAATAGTTCACACTTTATGTTTAATTGGTTAATTGCAGTTGACAAATTTAAGTTTTATTGTTTATTTGGAAGGGTATTCAAGTTACTTGAAAAGGGTTACTATATATATATAGGGTCAAGTTTGGATTGAATATGTGGAAAGATTTTTGATATCAAGAGTAAAGGCGAATAAGAAGGAATTCTGATTAAGGACAAAATATACAGACCAAGCTGCAATAGAATATTTGATCAGTGAGGATCTAGGTAAATCTAGGACAAAGATCTAAATTTGAAAATTCAATTGCTCTTTCAATCAGGTCAATTCATTGTTACTCTCTAACAATTCTAGTAGTGATCCAAATCTCTTAACAGAGTAGACTTAATAGTCTTTCATAAATCCTCTCACAAGGTGGCATTTCTACATTGAAGTGTTTGAAGACCTCTAACAAGGCCACTCCTAACAGGGTGATTAA
>MU224493.1:1652910-1667481 GCA_018584345.1 Thuja plicata
TTGTAACCTTTAACAGGGTTGGCTCCTAACAGGGCTCACTTCAGAAGAGTGAAAAACAGTAACTAGTTGCAATTGGTGGTTTTCCCAAATTGGGTTTCCACGTTAAATATTGGTGTCATCTGTGTACCTATTATTTGATTTATGCTTTATGTTTCTACATTTAATCACTAAAGGTTAATCACATTTAATATCTTAAGATTGCTTTGTTAACCAAGTAACAACATGATATCTTTTATTAACCAAGTAGAGTGATAAGTTTGATTAAGACATCTAAGGGACTTGGATTTGTTTTTGTGGTAACTGATTCACCCCTCCCCTCTTAGTTACTCAACTCATTTCCAACACTCACATCAACATATGTGTTCATATAATTATTCAAGGAATAATGTTTTATAATTGTTATTCAATAATCTTAAGGACCAATATCAAAAGTGATATTAATCTCTAAAATAATTCCTTGATTTGGTTTGGCATATGCTTATGGAAAAGTTAGTTCATTTGATCCATTTCATTCTTAATTGAGCATGTTTGTAAATCACAAGAGACATGTCTCTTTATGTGTTGTTGGAGAATGTGGATAGTTTTTTGATAGAGCTCAAAAGGAGATTGTAATCATGTTATATCTTCTATTTCTTAAGTAAAGAAAGGAACTTGATATTTTTGAAGAACTAGTTTTTGCTTTTTTAAGGAGCTCAAGAGAAGAACACTTAGTGGGAAGAGAAATTATGTTTTCTTGTCTTAAAGTTTCCTTTTCTTTCCTTTTGCAAACAAGAAGTGAGAAGAGCTTCATTATTTTGGTATTTCATATCAATTTAGGAACATGTTTCTTTGTATATTAAGCTTCACTCTATATTTTTTTATTGGTAAAATATTATTATATAATTAATATATTTAAAATTAAAGGATACAAAATAAGGCTATGCCATTGTAAAATTCAAAAGAATCACTATGATCACCACCCTTTAAATAGTCCACCTTCTCAAACTAATCGAACAGGTATTATCCACCTGACCATAGTATAAATACATGCAATTTACCCTGCCATTTGTACAAAAAAGGCTCAAACTAAGCTCTATCCCTGTCTACCTTGTTCTATACATATTCATCAAAATTGGTTTATTACCCTGACCGAATTACAAACCACAACATATAAAATTTACTAGTGAACAAAAAAATGTTAAAAAGGTTGATATTGACATGTTGATGTACACATTCCTTGTCTTCTCCATTGGCCCATTGAACCAATAGTCATCAAGCCCTAAAACCACCTCTTTCCTTTATCAGGTTCCTCTTTCTCAGTATTCATCTTCAATTTATTTTGCTCCATTTATCGCGCTCATATGTAGTCTTTTAAAGGCTCCCAACATAGAGTGGCTTCTTCTCACCTCTCCTCCGACCTATTAGTCATAGAAATCCACACTAGGAAAAGATGAATTAGGGGTTGTTGGTCACCAATCCTTCTCTAGTCACCCTGATGGGCCCTAAATCCTATGCCAGGTTCCACCATAACCAAAATTAGAACTAAACTGCAACACTACTCTAGGTGCACACAAATTTTTTATGACCCACAATGCCTACTTCTTAGTGTTGAGCTCAAGTTTCCAAGCCATAAATGTGGAATTAATGTCTACATTGGCTCTATATCAATGCTCCAATTTCATAAAATCCTCTCCGAGTATTAAATCAACCAATTTCCAAAAAAATGGCTCATGTAGGGAAAATAACACTCTTTAACCGATTTTTAGAAATCTTTCCCAAAAATAATTGTTGTTATTTCATTATGAGAAGTGTGAAATTAGCTTCCTTTTATAGGTTTCTACTCAGACTTCTGACACCAACTACACACACCAACTGCAAAATAAAAATGAAGATGAAAAAACACTTTCAATGATTGTTTTAATCCACCTCACACGTCCTCCACATGCCAACTCCATCTTGTCAATTTGTTTCCTAGATTTTTGTTGACTCAAAATTTAAATTTTTTATGCCAAATTTAGAGCTCATTTTTTGAAAGCCTCTGTAATTTGTGTACATGTGTTCGTAGTTTGAAGCCTCTATTTGTGAACTCTACCATGGGTGGTTTGATATATTTCTCAGTTTCAAATACCATTGAGCTCATTATAAACAAGGTTTTTTTTATTATTATAGATAATGGGCCTTGGCTGATATTTTATTATTTTTAAAAAAAATATTTACAAACTCAGTTTAGTGTGGGCACTGAGAGGAAAGAAATAAGTAAAGAAAACCTCTGGTATAGCCCAAAACTTTTAAAATGTTTAATTTCTAATAATTTTACAATTTCCCACTTAGAAAACTTGTGAGACTACTGACCATTGTTTGTTCATACCAATCTTGAAGAGGAATCATATATCCTTGATTATACTCATCTCGCTACCCGTGGATTTTAGGACGGAAAATTGATTCCTTCTATACATTCACTGATTTCCAAATATCTTTTACATGAATATAATTAGGAAAAATATCTCTTATTACAACATGTTTGAGATACCTCTGATGGGTCCATACAAATTACATTTATCACTTCTTATTTCCTTTGTTTTCCAAATGGTGGAATTGAGAGTCTTGCCCAAAGCTCTGCCTGTACATGTCAAGTGCCACTGAGAATGTGTCTATTCCATTAAAAAGACATAACCATACTTCCATTCTTCTTTCTTTGTTAGATTCATTTGTTATAAACATAACTACATTCCATCTAAATGTCTCTAAAACCAAATCCTTTGTCATGCTTCCAATCTGCCATCTTGTTAGCTATTTCATTTCAATACATATATTAATCTTATCCCATTCAATTATGCTCCTATTTCATACCAATAGAAACTTTAAACAATATTAAAAATGAGAGAGAACATATCTGTATTAATTGAAAAACCACTAATACTCATCATTACTAGAAAGGAAGAGTGGGAAAACACATATAAATTGGTATATGTATGATTGCTACCTATAAATATAGCCATTTATATGTAGCTTTCAAAATAATTGTTTTCCAAGGATAAGATATGTACCACTTCAAATGGCATTTTTAACCAGTCTAGTAATTGTATATCTTGTAAATACTCATAAAAATTGTCTGAAAGAGAAAATAATTCAATATTTCCTTTTAGAGATCAAAGGACCAATAAGTTTGTATCATATGTAAAGGGTAATCAACCAATCCATTCATGAAGTGATCTCAGGTTATCTAAGCAATCCTAAAATCTTAACCAATTTCCATAATCTAAACTTCTGATATATGCAATTTCTTTGAGAAGTTAAGGATGAAATTTGTTACTCTAATTAACAGACTACCATAATATAGCCTATTATAAACTTACTATCATGAATCAAATATTCACCTTACCTTTTAAATTCTAAGGGGAATTTCTTATTCTTTGTATCAGAATAACATGAATTCAAAAATTCCTTCTACTTTAAAGAATCATAAAGCTTGACTAATCTTTTATGACCACTGGCAATTAAATATATGTATATGTATATATATGTATGTATGCATATGTATATGTATATATGTATATATACATATACATATATGTATGTATGTATATGTATATATATGTATGTATGTATATGTATATATATGTGTGTGTATGTATATGTATATGTATATATATGTATATATGTATATGTATATTGAAGGCATTATATTTTTCCATTAGTATACTCAAGGAAAAATATGATCTACGCCATCAGTTTACTCTACACCTATAGATAGGGCACAACACTACCCGACGCCAAGGTTACCCGACAAACAGTGTTAAGTGTTATCCGATGACAAAAAGGTGAATGGAACCCGATGAGTAACAACAGTGCAACCCGATGAAATATCAGAGAGAGGAACCTGGTAGACAAAGGGAACCCAACGAACAGTTCAACAAAGGAACACCGACAAACTTCAATTTCAACCCAATGACCAAGAATCAATAGTCAGTTACATCCCGCAAAAAGTGGATCTGACTTTCCACGTCAGATAAATCACTAAAGTTGTATTTATAGCTTCTTGATTTACTTTTAAATCCATTATGTGTGGAGGAAGCAATGTATTTAATATTGTTTTAATGAGTTTTACAAATTTAAAACATGAAAACTAAAGATCAAGGTCAAGTTGTAAACCTTGGATCTAAGAGTTAACATTGTAATGCGTGATTCTAGAATAGGTCAAAGAATTGTATAAATAGATGCTCAAACTATTGTAAACAAGAGTTGTTCATTGAAGATAGTGGCCACGGAGAGCATCTAGAGACCAGACAAGTGAATTCATGTAGAAGGACAAAAATATAATCAAATAAGTTTCAAGAAAAAGAACACAGGCTACCGACGAGCAAAGAAAAGGTATTCATCAATCACTTAAGGTGATACTATTATTTTGAGAGCTTTAATGGATCTGTAATCAGAAATTGTAGATTGCATATAGTCAGGTCAAACATTTGTACTCATTCTAACAAGTGTAGTACACTAATGAAATCCTTTCAAGAAAGGTGGGCTTAACCATCCTATTGTAAATCTCATAACTGAGTGCACACTTAAATCAGTGTTGCTAAAGATCTTAACAGAGTAGATCTTAACAGGTCTCCACCTTAATACTCCTAACATGATATATCATCATAAGTGATCGAATTATAAGCCTTAACTGACTCCCTTCCATTCTGCAGATAGTGAAGTTTTGTGGGTGCCATCCCCACCGCAGTTTTTACTTCCTAATAGGAGTTTTCTGTGATACCATATCTTGTGTTGTGTGTTTATTACTTTCATGAATGTTTATATGAATGTTGCAAACTATTAAATATTATGAATGAACAATACATGCATAAGAAGAACAACAATAATGGTCGGTAATGCAGTAATGAATGATTACTAATGATGAATTGTGAAAGGTGTTAAAAGTTTTAGAGGTACTGATTCACCCCTCCCCTCTCAGTACTACTTCCCATTAATTCCAAAAATTGGTATCAGAGCCAAGTCTCTTCTTGGAAAGCTTAAATGCTTAAGAGAAAAGATCATACAATAGAGAAGTACAAACTTGATAATAATATTGAGAATAAAAATATTGAGATACAGATGTGCTATGAACAGTATAAAGAAGCTAGAATAGAGATGAGAGAGCTGCTAGATGAGAGGAAAGGTATGGCTACCCGGAACAATGAAAAATATTATCAAGAAGAAGAGATTCCAGATTTATTTGAATCATCAGGATCAAATGCAAGTAATACATTAGATACATCAGAAGAGAACATCACAAATCTAAAGGAGATCAATCAACATCTGACAGAGAAAATAAAGATGCTGCAAATTGGTCAAGAGAGACAGATGGTAAGAATGATTGATGTGATGAGTTCTGCTAGACAAGCTGAAAGAATAAGAACACTTTCTATTGATGACATAAGGAAGATTACAGAGAAACTATAAGAAAATGAATTAGAAATTCAAAGACATGTTGAGCATCACCATGATCTCACAAATCAGATGATTCTTATGAGTTAAGAAGAAAACAGAATAAATGTGGAACTCATTGAGAGAATACAGATTATCGGTGAATTAAGAGAAGAGAATGAAAAGCTAAAACATGAGGTTAGAATTCAGAAACAACATAATGAGATTATCAGAAAGGCTGAAGAGAGAAATAAAAGAATGGATGACTTCCTGAAGGACAACAAAGAGTTAACAACAACAACAACGGTATAGGATTTACCAAAAATGGAGGATCATCCAATCAAGCAAACTCAAAGAATGTTTATGAAAATTCAAGACCAAGAAAGCTAACATGCAAGCGTTGTCGAAAGAAAGGGCACACATCAAATGTATGCCAAGGTAAAATGAAAGGTATTCCTAAATATACATCTACATTCATAGGATTCTGTTATAAATGTAACAAGAAAGAACATAAGGCTTATGAATGCAATACTAAGATAGAACAACCAAAGAAGGAAACCTACATGGACAAATACTGTCCTACATGCAAGATGAATGGGCACACATCTGAAGAATGCTGGAAAAAGAAAAGGCAAGCATGGAAGCCTAAAGGTCAAGAAATTCCTTATCAACCAAAGAGAATAGGTAATCAATATACATGGGATTACAATACATAGATAAACTATACAACATGTGGTAGATATGGTCACATTGTTGCAAACTGTATGAGAGCATGAACCAAAAGGTCTATAGGCTGGTCAAACCCCGAAATGGCATGCTTACACTATCATAAAGTTGGTCACCTCAAGAAAGATTGCAAAGACTGATTGACAAAGACAAGCACATATCCCAATAGAAACACCATTGAAGATATCCAGAGGGAAAAAGACAAAATGTGGATAAAAGCTTCAAGCAATGATGAAGCTGGGCCAAGCAATGTAAATTGTGACACCCCATCCAATGGATCTGGTGACATCACCAACCCCACTTAAGCTAAACAAGTAAGTATGGATTTGCATTACACCAATTCATATTTTGCATTAGTTCCATTATACAATTGATAGATAGTCAAAATCTGCATAATGAAGATGCATATTATGTTACTTGTTCCAATTCTAAGAAAACAACCCCATCGGTATACACATATTGAAAATCATCGGTGAAAATAATTGATAAGATATCTACACTTACCAGGAATTGTTGGTCAACACATAAAATGGTTAATTTACCAATGTAACCTGACACCCGTCAGTGAGAAAGCAAAGTCAAAAAGTTGTCACGACAGAATACCGATATCTGTCGGTAAAAGCAATATTGGTAACAGCTATCCTGATCATCTTCAACATCACCGATGATGATTGCAAAAGTCTTCCCAACGGACTCTGATTTTATGAATCGATGAGTCATTGAAGCATTTATTGTTGACTTAGGGAAAAAGCCTATAAATAGTCGACATAAGCACTTCATTTTGCACCTATGATTTGAAGAGAAAGCAGAGCAAAAAATAGAGCGATTAAAGACTAGAAAGCAGAAGCATCCTCGACTTAATTCAACACACAACTAGATCATTAACCATTATCATGGATTGAAGTAAGTACTGAGGGCACGAAAAGCACTTTGTCATTATTTTCAAGAAAGCCCTAATTTCAAGAAAGCCCTAAAAATTGAAAAACAATGGCAACCACGTCAAGAATAGCTAAGATCAAAAGTGATAAAAGGAATGTGGTTAAGTTGATTAAGAATAGCACATGTGTAGAGCCCAAGTATAAGATCTGCCCGTAAATTGCATTGAAACCCAATGAAACCAGAGCTTTTTCAAAAATTCTACCTAGGGTTTTCTCATAGAAGATGTTAGGTCCTATATACACTGCCAGATCCCCGACATAGGTGATCTAGAGATGGATGAAGCTTATAAGAAGCTTTGTGATGTAGAAGGCAATCTCAAGGAAGAGCATAAACACTTGGAGGTTAAAGGGATAACTAATGCCCTATATTTCTTGAGGGAATTCAAGACTAACTGGATTAAGTTAGTACTTAGCGGATTGCATGACTAGAAGTTGTGGTTAGATCAACCAAAACAAATCACCAAGGATGTCCTTCATGCTATCATTAGTTATCTAATAACCAACAAGCCTAGGGCTCACAAGCATCCCTCTAGGAAAGAATTCACAAAACTAACAAAAGCCAAATGGGACAACAAAGGATTGAAAGTAAACACCATCACTGATGAGGAGCTAAGGTTCGGTGCATGTGCGATAGGCTATAAGATTTTTCAAGCAAGCAGGTTGAACAAAATATCTGCAACATCAGTAAGAACATCTTACAAGATTGTAACAAAGGGCATACAGATGGATCTATGTGAGATCTTGTTGAAACAACTTGAGGAAAACATGAATACAATCAGGTCCACAAAGACTAGCACATGTAAGTTTGGCTCACTTATCATGTGTATCTTTTTCTATTTTCAAGAATACTTTCCTTCAGTAGGAAAAGTAAAATGGGACACTACCAAACCGGTGACACAATAGATTAGTGAATTGATTAAGTCACTAGGGAAAATTTTGAATCTGTTATGTCTGCATACTTCCTTGAGTTCAAGGAAAAGATGATGGAAAGGACTAGGATTCCTGAACAACTTGTTGAAAAACATAAGGATGAAATATGATTTATGGTAGATACTGATTTCACTCATATCAAATGGTTGTACCAAGAATAGCTTGGTTAACACCATTAGATTTTGAAATAAATATTGATCAACCTACAAGTGCAATTGATGCACTAATGAATGAGCCTGTTGACAACAAGCAACCAAGGTTTGGAACCTGTGAAGAGGCAAGATCTAAGATAAAAAGAGGCCTAGAGATAAAGAAGATTGTCAACAAAAAAAAAAAGATGGTTAAGAATCTCAAGAAGATCCTATCGGTTACAAAAGAAGAATAGGAACAACCAGAGGAAACTGATGAACAGGGTACCATCAGTGAGGGACAAGAAGAACATAAATTAGATTATGAGGAGACTAAATCTGATACACCTCCACCTCCAAAAAAGAAGCAGAGGACAAGAAGTCAAATTTCCAAAACTGACACTACCCCTCTTAAGAAAGGTCAAGTAAGGACCTATAAGAGGAAGCAGCCAACAAAGCAAACCAAGCAACAAACTGTGAAAACAACACCTCCAAAGAAGAGGAAAAGGTTGGTTAGGACAAAGGCTGACATAGAGGATACTAAAGATGATGAGCTTGATGTAGTAAAGAAGACTTACAGGAATCAAACTATTGATGAAGCTACTGAATCTATCGCTACATCTAGCACCGTGTCTGATAAGAAAATTAGAAAATGGGATACACTAAACCCAGAGGACCAAAATAAGATACAAGAGGCAATTATAAAGTCAATGATCAAGTACAACTATGTACCAACTGAATTTGTCAATAAACTACCTAAAGAGGTGGGTAACATGATATACCAACAATGGTCATATGCTCTACAAATAGAGAGAGAAGCAAGGGAGAGGGTACTTGTAAAACTAGTGCCTCTCGAATCTAAGGTTGAAGAAATCAAAGAAATACTCAAGAAGAACTTAGGAAAATTTGTAGCCAAGATAAGAGCATACAAAGTGCTAGAGAACAAGTTTGTAGAGCAAGATACAATGACTGAAACTAAATGGAGACAACTCCTAGATCTACCAATAGAGTCAACAAGTCATGAGGAACAATTACTTCTCATTGAAACATCTCATAGAGAGGAGGAGACAGATAATGCAAGTCCTCACCACATTGCTCTAGACAATACTAAAAGTGATAATGAACCCATAAACTTAGACAAAGTCATGAATGATCTTGACATCCAAGATATCACCAACTATGACTCTAATAAAGACCCACAGAAGAAAGATGAAGTAATATTTATCACACTTAAGGATCAAGGACAACAAAAAGAATTACATACATCAGAACATACAATAATTAATGTTGTTGATGAGACAGTGTAGGACACTTCAGTCATGGAATTCAAAGAACCAGAACCTGCAGACCAAGTGCAAAAAGATGAGGATGTCACTGCTCAAAAGGATCAAACCGATGAGCATGACACCACTCAAGATATATCCCAAGCTACCACTCAAAGAAATATGCCTGTATTAATGAAGGCAATCAATATATTAGAGGGTAATATTGCTGAGGACACAAGCACACCCGAGGAAAAGGGTGATGGAGAAGAAAAAGAAACCACAGATAATACAAAGGAAACAACTGTAGAGAAGGCTGTAACCGATGATCAGACAGATAAGTCCATTGATCAAAATAAAGAGGAAACACAAAAGGAAGAAGGGGACACACAGATAGAAAAAGGTGAAGAAGCAAAGTAAGATGAGAAGGAGAATTAATCAGAAGAAAAATCTGTAGAGACACCCAAAGTTGATGGAGAGGCATATTCACAAAAGCAACAGGTGCCACTCAAGAAGAAAACACAAGAAGCATCTTCCACACAGCCTTCACCAAGAACTTCAGAGAGAAAAAATGAACTAGCTATGGTAGTTCATACATCTACATCCCTGAAAGTCTCAAAGAAGAAGAAGAGAAAGAATAAGAATCCAGTAACACTGGATGAAATCATTGAGATTCAATTCTTGTGATCCAACTACATTGACCAAATATGCAAGACTCTGTGAAATAAAGGTCATTCAAGACAAACTAAAAAGAGCAGCAAAAGAGGCCAAGGTATTGGAAGTAGCAAGAGGAATACTCCAAAAGATTGTACTTGATATAGATATTGATCAGACCACCCCAATGCTTGATCAACTGGTGGTACTCATAGATGCAATAACATCTCAGAACATAGATGTTGTGAAGGTCATGGAAGAGAGACTTGAACAAAAGTATGAGCTCAAGATAGCCGAAAAGATAAGCCAGGAAGTGGCATTAAAAAGGTAAAGCTATCTGAATTGGTAAGCATAATTGATCCAATCATCTCAGAAGCTATTACCTTAATACATAAATTATGCACTTTGGATCAAATCACTCAGGAGTATACTGACCAGATAGCACAAATTGATGATGATCTTAAGTCAAGTGCACAAAGTATCATCAATAATGAAGAATAAATTAAATTTCACAATGAGAAAATCAAACATGCTCGGAAACTAAGAAAGGATATATAGATTGCAGAGATGAAGTACACAGATGAGGTAAATGAGCTCCAAGCTCAGCTATTACTGACACTTTCACTCCTACAACAACATGTGATAGAGGCAAATACATTAATTGCCACTCCTAAAATGTCTGCCCTAGACAACATTTATGATATGCATGCAAGGCTAGAGCTACAACACATGGCACTAGAACATCTGAAAGAAAAATGGGAGAAAATGCTCGAAGATATCAAGACAACTCATTCCCATATACTTAACACATTGTAAGTTGCACATTTTTGTCACAATTTTGGCATATTGTAACTTGTACATTTTTGTCATAAGCATCAAAGAAAGAGGGAAATTGATATGTTCACTCACCTCAGTTAAAAAGGGGGAAATAATATGTACATACAAAGCAAAGAATAGAGAATGTATAGTATACATGTACATATACTTATACTATACTGATGCATACAGTTAGGGGGAGTCATATGATGACAAGGATACATACATGGTGTACATACTAAACACTTAAGTACTATGCACATATCAGTTTTTGATACTAATGTCAAAGGGGGAGATTGAAGGCATTATATTTTTCCATTAGTAGACTCAAGGAAAAACATGATCTGCACCATCGGTTTACTCTACACTGACAGACAGGGCACATCACTACCCGACGCCAAGGTTACCCGACAAACACTATTAAGTGTTATCCGATGACAAAAAGGTGAATGGAACCCAACAAGTAACAATAGTGCAACCTGATGAAACAACAAAGAGAGGAACCCGATAGACAAAGGGAACCTGAGGAATAGTTCAACAAAGGAATGTCGAGAGACTTCAAGTTCAACCCAATGACCAAGAACCGACAGTCAGTTACATCCTACAAAAAGTGGATCTGACTTTCCACGTCAGATAAATCACTAAAGTTGTATTTATAGCTTCTTGATTTACTTTTAAATCCATTATGTGCAGAGGAAGCAATGTATTTAATATTGTTTTAATTAGTTTTACTGATTTAAAACATGCAAACTAAAGATCAAGGTCAAGCTGTAAACCTTGGATCTAAGAGTTAACATTGTAATGCGTGATTCTAGAATAGGTCAAAGAATTGTATAAATAGATGCTCAATCTATTGTAAATGAGAGTTTTTCAATGAAGATAGTAGCCACAAAGAGCATCTAGAGACTAGACAAGTGAATTCATGCAGAAGGACAGAAATAGAATCAAATCAGTTTCAAGAACAAGAACACAGGCTACCGATGAGCAGAGAAAAGGTATTCATCAATAACTTAAGGTGATATTATTATTTTGAGAGCTTTAATGGATCTGTAATCAGAAATTGTAGATTGCATATAGTTAGGTCAAACATTTGTACTCATTCTAACAAGTGTAGTACACTAATGAAATCCTTTCAAGAAAGGTGGGTGTAACTGTCCTATTGTAAATCTCATAACTGAGTGCACACTTAAATCAGTGTTTCTAAAGCTCTTAATAGAGTAGATCTTAATAGGTCTCCACCTTAATACTCCTAACAAGGTAGATCATTAGAAGTGATCAAATTGTAAGCCTTAACCGACTCCCTTCCATTCTACAGATAGTGACGTTTTGTGAGTGCCATCCCCACCGTAGTTTTTACTTCCTAACAGGAGTTTTCTACGATACCATATCTTGTGTTATGTGTTTATAATTACTTTCATGAATGTTTCTATGAATGTTGAAAACTATTAAAGATTATGAATGAACAATACATGCATAAGAAAGAACAACAATAATGGTCAGTAATGCAGTAATGAATGATTACTAATGATGAATTGTGAAAGGTGTTAAAAGTTTTAGAGGTACTGATTCACCCCTCCCCTCTCAGTACTACTTACCATTAATTCCAACATATATATATATATATGTATGTATGTATGTATGTATGTGTATGTGTATGTGTATGTGTATGTGTCTGTGTGTATGTGTATATATATATTCATCTAAGTGAATTCCTATCAAAATATATTCATAATTTGACAATCATATTGGTGAGGAGTTTCTGATTCTTACCATAGTCGAATGGGGCGAGATCTGTAGCTTATCAGAATGAGGAACCCCTCTCATAAGATAAAACACATCAAGATTTACATTGATTCTTAAAGGAATATTTAGGGCTTATATCATTTCAAATTTTTTAACAATCATTCATAATATAGAAACCATTCATCCATCACAGAAAAACCAGAGATTTAGATAAATATTATCTTAAAAGTAATATTAGAGTATATTATCTACTCTAATACAAAGTAGATAATAAAAAAACCATTTTCCCCTCATATGTCTTAAAGTAATATTATCTAGTATTGTATGAAACCTTGATACAACAAAAAGCAACAAACCATAAACCTACCTTTCCAAAATTGTGCAGTTTTAAAACTGTCCTCATATACTTATAGACCAATCACCACTTTTACAACTAATTACTAAAAAACTTCTTCCTATTACCCCATTTATAGTATTAATACCAAGTCTGAAGAGGAATCTTACCCTTATATACAAAAGCAAAATTTATAAACATATATGATAGTTCTATAACTATTAGTAATAAACTAGATCCTTGAAAGCCACCTAGCTTCTTTGTTTGATTATAATCCGATCTTTGTTGGAGCTTCCTTCCTCTCCCATGGGATCTTCACTTTTGGCCACCTTGAAATTGGTCTTCTTGTCTTTCTTTTTGGATGCAACCCTCTTCCATCTATTCTTGACAATAATTGGTGGAATAATATGACATCTGTCAAATTCTGCATTTTCAAATGAGGTAGGAACCTCATATCCTTTTGCATGTAGGTACTTATAGAGCCATGATGAATCAATTCTTGGCACAATATGAAGCCACTCAAGGAGGAAATGTAGATTGTGTTCCATTTCCTTCCAATGGGCATCAAAAGCCTCTTTATCCTTAAACACCAGAATAGGTTTCCTTACTATATTCTCAACTTCTTCCAAGCTACCCACTTTTGCCACCATATAAACTTATGGATGTGGTATTTCTAGCTTACTATTGATGCTATAAACTACTTGTTCCAGACCACCCAAAATATCATTTATGAAAATTACCTTGTATAGTGCGATTATATCTTGTTTATGGAACTTAGCCCACATCATACAAGCTATAAAGGTCCTAACAATGTCACTGTTCATTATGAAAGTGTAAGCGTAATCAAAATGTCCCTTCCCCAAAAACAAGTTCCACAACCCTCCTCAAAATATCATCCAGATGTTTCAGAATACGATTCCAGAGAGATGGAAAACACATACGTTGGTTTCCATTATGGGATAACTCATACACACATCGCTAATCTGAAAAAGTAACTACCTCCTATAATGCTTAGACACCCAAAACCATCATTAACCTATCATAAAGGGTAATCATTCAAAAAAATGGCCAAAGAGAAGGATCCGAAAACAACAAGGAGTCTCTAGAAACTACACTAAAACCCAAAAGATCGAGAACAAGGCAAAAAAAAGAAGGCCGGAAAAAGAAGAACAAGGATGAGACCGAGAGACCAATCAAGAAAGAGAAAATATAAAATTAAAAGTGATGATGAAGGTATATATAATAATGACAAAAAAATAGTCTAAATATTTTCAAAGGGAAAGAGAACACATACGAAAGAGGAACAAAATCAGAAGAGAAAGGGAAAACAAGCACAAAAAGGAGATCAAAGGGAGAAAATATAAGTATAGATATATGTATCCGACAAAATAATGTCTATAAATAAGAAGTTATAAATTTGATGAAAAGGCGAGGGAGAAAAGATGAAGGATACAAATATGGATGATAACACGGCCATCATAATCATGTTTATATAGAATAAAAGTATAAAGGAATATGTCTATATTTCTATGTATCAACATATGTGTGTGTGTGTGTGTGTGTGTGTGTGTGTGTGTTATATACATACACACACAGAAACATATAAATATAAATAAAAATATAAATAAATAAATAAATAAATAAATATATAT
>MU224493.1:1667580-1685510 GCA_018584345.1 Thuja plicata
AATGGAGCGGAGAGTGCAACGGTCGACTCATTTGAACAATGGTTTCAAGTGCCATGAGGGTTTCTCCTACCAAGGCAACCCAGTGATATGATGACTTCTCAACTATCGAGCCAAACCTTTCAGTAGGGCTCCTTAGCAATTTTCCTCAACTTGGCAGGATCCAAAGAGGAGAAATTGATTTTTCACTCCCTTCTACTCCAACGGGAATGGGAATGACCCTTAAAAATTGAACCCTATAAAGCTCAGAGATCTTGAGCACAACTTCTAGTGAGTCAAACTGACACCGCATAACCTGGAAGGAAAAGAGGTAGCTCCAAATCGCATCAACCCTATTTTCCCTTAATTGCAAATTGATCATAGGGAATGGAGTGAAAATATATATATTTTTAGATGCAAGGATTTTTTTATGAAATAGATGGGGTCTTGGCCGGCCTATGAAAAAATAAAAAACTGGGTTTTTAACCACTGTATCCCAGATTGCACCCTCAAAATGCTCAAAAATGGTTTTTGTATGGTGTTATGCCCTACTAAGGAATCAAAGGAAGCCGTTTTGAAATTAGGGCCATTTTTCATTGAGGGCCAGGGAGTTTTCATTAACAATTGGGAGACAAATTTTGATCCCATGAACGAATCCCTCATGGATATCCTGATGTGGATAAACCTTAAGAATCTACCCCATGAGTATTGGAACATTGTTACCCTAACACTCATTGGGAACTCTTTGGGTAAATTTGTGGATTGGGGTGAAGCTCTTGACACGAAGACCTTTCTACATATATCAATATTTTGATTATGTGGAAGGAAACTCACCCCTTACCCAATATTTTTGAACTTAGATCCGACCCAGGGATTCAAAAACAAAAGATTGAGAAATCTTCCATAGCGGAAGACAATGTGGAGATTACCAATTCTGGTTCTGTGCTTAAGGGTAAAGGCAAAGGTAAGGAGGGGACTGTTGCTTGGGAGGAGTTGTTGTGCAACTTAGATAAACCCAAAATTCCCTTAGAGGTAGGGGCAAACTTAGCACAAATAATGAACACTGGTTCCAATCCTCATCAAAATATGATAAATGCAAGTGTAATGTAAACCCCTTTGATCTATTGCTTAGAGAGAATCATATGGTAGAGGAAAACATGGAGAACCATTGTATGATAGTTGTAGAACCCCAAATAAATTAGAGAGACTTTGAAACTGTTGAGCATGGGCTACCTCTTGTTGATGCAACCCAAAATTAGATAGGGGAGAACTAGACTCCCACTGAGGATTGGGAGAATCAGGCGATTGATTTGGATAGTAGAGAGTCCAAAAATGCAGTAGATGATATTAGGGATGGGCCTATAATCTAACCTTGTGTGGCTAATCTAGTAATCAATTTTGAGATTATCCCCAGGCTCTCAACTGAACACTAGAAAAATCTGGAAGTAAATTGTAACGCCCCGCCAGGGAACCCAAGAGAGATTAACCTAGGACATGTCACTATGTGTGCTGAATAATTTTTTTTTAAAGTTAACATAAAGAAACATATATTCATGTGGAAGTAATTACCATTTATACACATGTCTTACACTCACATAGATTACACGACTCAAGGGTTCCGTGACGTTGAATTACTTATAGCAAAACACAACTAACAATATAAAAAAAGATTCCATCTGATTAAGTATAACAATTACAACTTACGTAACCATAATTACATCCCCATGGATAAAAATGAAACCACCATAAAATCAAATCCACTGCACATGTCGCAGGGTATGTGGTAATCACTCTAAACTACTTAATTACAATTTCCAGATTAGGTATCACATGCGATACTCTAATACAAGATTACAATAATGAAATTACATAACAAATGATGAAGTAACATATAGAGCTCATCTACAAAGAACCATCAAGCACTTGGTACAAGGACGTCAAATCTTAATGGGTAAAGAATCACTACCACCTGTCCATGTGGAACCACAAAGGTCCACCCCACCACACTGAGGAGATAACAACAGATCCCAATCGGATATCCAAAACCAAGAAGGAATAACCACTAAGCAAGGGATCCTGATAGCTCTCTAATTTGGTGTACTAATCATCATGAAAGGTAAGAATCACTAATCCAGAGGCAACTGACAATGTAAGAAATCTAGCATGTGTAAAGGAAGGTGTCATCATGTATGTCTAACCCTTAAGTTCAGCCCCGATAATCACAATGGATTCTGACACCTAAGTGACCATACACGGAGCCAATGACCTCTCAAACTGACAAGATCACTAACTACGCCAGAACCCGCACCTCGTAAGGGGGAAAGCACTATCTCAACCTCCATCTCAGTCTTTACTAGCACTCAAGCATGGGTGAGGATAATCATATCTTATTAATTCATTTTAATCTCTCAGTATGTCTTTAGTTATCACTTATTAAGAAACTCTACAATAAGCAATCTAGTAGTCTCTTATGGACACAGAGCTTATTGCAAGCCACCCCTACTACACATCTAGGTAACCTACCCTAGGCTCAAAGATCTTATCAGATCTAGCATAGGTCACAACCCTAGTGTACCCCAAATCAGTATCCCATACAACAGGAACGGTCACATAGGTACACAAACAGGTAACAGAATTGAAAGGGTCACATGGTCAGTTTAGGGTAATAATAGATAACACACACGCCATGAAGTAACAGAAATATAAACACATCCCCAGTGTCTGTATACATCCTAGGTCATCTAATGCCCCCAAAATAATACATGTACACAAAAGAATCCCATAAAGATGCATAGAAACAAAATGTTTGGAAAGATTGAAAAATGAACTATATGGATGTAATCATTCATAGACAACTCAAGCATAAAATTCATTTCATGAATACCTTAATCTGAAATAATTTAAAATCAATCACATTTAAACTATTTAAGATTACTTCCTATAAATAAATACTCTAATCAAGATGACCATTAATTAAATCAATACATTTTAACTCAAGTAGTTTACTCAATCCTATTAACAAGGTTAATTGTATTACTAATCGATATATTAATTTTAAAATTAATAATCAATTTTATTAAAACATCTTCAACAATTAATATATTAAATTAATTCTATATGTATAAAATGTATCTATTAATAATCCTAAATATTAAACTAAATTAAAACTAAATAAACTAAATTAAAAATTAATTAAACTAAATCAAAAATTAATTAAACTAAATTAAAAATTAATTAAACTAAACTAAATATTAAATAACTTTGAATAAAATTAACTAAACCAAATTTAAATTAAAAAAACCAACCCTTACCTCATGGGGGGGGCCTGTGCGGCTCACCCCCTTGTGCAATATGTGCATGTGGTGGGGGGCCCGCGGGGGTACCTCCCCCTGTGCCTGCAGCGCACGGTCCCAAGTGGGGACAGGCCACCCACCTTGGATAGGTGGCGCAGGCCTTGGGAGATGGTGGGGATGGGGTCCCACCTCCCCCTAAGTCTATTTAAATTTTTTTTTTTTTAAATTTTCTTTTAGAAGAATTTTTAATAACTGCGGTTTTCTTTTTAAAAGTTTTTTTTTTTTTAATTTTAATTTTTTTAATTTAACAATTTCGGATTACGAAAAACACTAAAGGAAATCTTTTTTTTTTTCTCTTTCTTTTCTTTGCAACCCATTTTCATCCTTTAGTGTTTTTTTTTGTCTTTTCTTGTCTATTCCTCTTTCTGGGTAAATTAATTTTTTTTTTTATCCACCAATCTGTATAAAACAGAGAATTGATTTTTTTGAAATGATTTAATTTTCCACAACGAAAACACATATGAACCAAATATTTATTTTTCTTCTATAGTCCTACTATAGACAACATTTACTTTTTTTGATTTCTAGGAGATTAATGAGAGATCTAATCACGAAATTTTTCGACAGCATAAGGGTACTATGCTAAGAACCATATAAACATGAAAATGACAGATCTAAGCTTCTCATAATCCCCGAAAACATCAAAAATATTAATAACCCATAAATTTAATTTTCTCTATAGTCTAATCTATACAAAGGATTAATTTTTTCATTTTCTAAAAGATCTAGAGAGAATTTCTTCCCGAAATTTTGACAACATAACCCTACGATGCTAAGAATACATAGAATGAAAGAAATTCAGATCTAGGGTTTTTATAAACACCCAAAAATATATAAACAACAATAACGCCATTTAAAACCAAAATAGCAAACATGCACTAATTCAACAATGAAAACCTCAGATTTATAAAATTGAAACCATACATGGCAAATGAAACCTACCTTGATTCCAATGCAAGAAATGGAAGAATGTAGCTTGGAAGATGAAAGCAAATCTGAAAAACCTCAAGCCCAATTCAACCACAGATCTGGCAACTATGAAGATCCGAGCACACACACAAGCAAGAAAAATCCGAAATCCTCAAATTAACAAGAAACCACAACAATCCACAATCCTTCAAAAACCCCAAAATCACCAAGAGCTCTCCAAATCCAAGAACCTGTTATTAGGAAAATGAGAGGAGAATTCTCCTAAAGAGAATCAACTTCCCCTAATTGTGCAACCCCTCATGACAACTCCCCATTCAATCCCTAAATTAACTCGACTCAAAATTGAAAGTAAATCCAAATTAAATAAATAAAATATACTTTATCGCCACAACTCAACTTTGACTCCTAATTTCAAGTTGAGATATTTAAATTTGAAAATACTTTTTCAACACATTCATGCACATGTAAATAATAAAATATTTAATTAAATAGATTAAATATTTATGTCACAATAATGCATGCAACCAAATATTTAATTATTTAATTAATCATATAAATACATTTACTATAGTTATCAATTAAATATTTAATTAAATCAAAATATTTAAATATTTCAATTTAATTAATTATTTAAAATAAACTTAGTATATAATTAAATAATTTATTCAACTATAATCCATTAAATCATAAAATATGGAAAAACACTCAATAATCCAAAATCACCTGAAAGCAAAATCAAGCAAAACACACACATACTCAAGAGAAAGGGTATTCAAATTCTGTCAACCTAGACAAATCTGGATAGGGTAGTCATACTGAAACTCATCCAACATTAGGATGATTAGACTTAGGTTAGGGTTTTGGATCTGTAAGTTACCTCCCCTCTTTACCATTAAGATGAATGTTTATGGGCATGCTCACTACTGCCAATTCACGGAAGACGATGCCCTGTACCTACTATCCTCTCATCAAAAAAACACGCATGTACATACATAATATAATATCGCAAGTAATGATAGGGATCGATCAAACGTGTGGATCTCACCGAAGCAAGTAACTACGTCTCCGTCAACAACACATCAACAAGTACATCAACATATAAACAACCATACACATGCAAGTATGGGGTAAGTATATCATAATATGAAATCAACATATAATAATCAACATGAAAACATCATAACATCTATCTATGCATATGATCAATCCATGACATCATAATCAAGTATCAACATCGAATGAAACAATAGAAGCTCACTTGAGAAGTAGCCTAAAAGAATTCGGCCAATCAACTGAAACCAATGCCTAAAAGAGTATGACATCACAACTAAAAAGCAAAACATGAGTGGGTATTATATCCACCCCCCTAGGATTAGGCTTACTCCTGGAAGCCTGAAACAAATAGGGATATAACTCCCATAAACATGAAGCATCCTAATGAGTCACATAAGACTCAATGCGTAGATCCCATAGGACCTTTCCCTGCTCTCTGGTTCGAACTCTGAGGATCATTCCCCGCTACAGGAAACTGAAACCCAACTGCAAGTCCTCTACCCGCAGACTCAATCACAGGAGGATAATACACTAGAGGATGATAATCCAAGGCTGCATATTCTCCATGAGATCTATTGATGTTCCCAACTATAGGTTCAAAAGTTGCAGGTCTCTACTTAGAAAATTAAGAAGCACACTATGGACAATTCACCGCAATGTGGCCAAACTGACCACAGGTGAAACATTCGGTGCCTCTAAAATTGCCTCTTCCATTAGAGGGCACACTAGACTGTTGAAAACCATCTCTATCGATACTTTGCTACGTGCTTTGCGCATGCTGACTATACTGATTGCGCCTGGTGTGTGGACCACCTTGAGAATCCCTAGAGTGAGTACCATCGCTCTGACTATGAGGAGGAGTCACCTTCTGCTACGAGTTTTGATTACCTGCAAAGGAACTAGGGGGTTCCTTGAGGTTCCCAGTCCCTCGAGACTGATTACCTCTAACCCCAGTACCAGATGCACCCCCTGTAGGAGCACCCGTTCGACCTCCATGGCCTAATGCCAAGTTAGCCTTCGATAGGGTGGCTTTAATAACTGCAGCTCGTAGGTCTGTAGGCTCAAAGAGCTTCACGTCCCCTACGATGCGGGCATTAAGCCCTTACACAAAGTGTTGAAACATCAGTGTGGAATCCTCACTATATCCAACGTACTGCTTGAGATCATAAAAATGACGCTCGTACTGCTCTACTGTCAAAGTCAGCTGTTTAAGATTATGAAACTCGTCAGCCCTTTGCTGCCTCCACTGATCGGATAGGAACCTATCTCTGAAGTTCTTGAGAAAGAGTTCCCAAATAATAGTGTCCATATGGAGTCCTAGCTTCTGTTCATCAATCTTCCACCAAATAGCCACAAAATGTGTCAACTGCATCATGGCGTATCTCGCTTTAGTATTACTACTAAAGGGATGCATCACAAAAACTCTATCCAAAGCTATCAACCAAGTCTCTGCCTCTAAACCAGAATCTTGTCCAGCGAAAGGAATGGCCTTCCTCTCATCAGGTATCTCATGTGGTTGGCTGCAACCACTACTGGATCCATGGATATAGTCCTCCCACAAGGGCTCCCAGATCTCTCCCTCTGTCTCTCCTCTCTTTGAGAGTGGTGGGATGCATCCTTCTCCACCGTGGCTCTCTCAGGAAGGCGATCTAGGATGGCCTAAAGAATCTGCCTAATATCCAAACCCCCAGACTCATCTTGATCCTCTCTCCTCTGCTCACCCCTGTCCTGATGTTGATCACTCTCCTATCTAACACTAGTGGAGGAGCTAGCCTATCGACCTCCCCCACAAGAACCAAACCTACCCCTACCACGGCCTCTAGTTTCTTATGTCTCAGGCATAATTCCTGAAACAAATAGAGACAAATAAAAATCTCACAACATAGCTTGAAACATAAACTAAAGAATGAATAAACCATAAAGCAATAATTTAAAAACAAATGTGTTGTATGTCTATGTTTTAGTTTCAAGTTCAAGCTAGACACAACCTAATGGGCATATAATTCCCAGAGTTCCCAGTGTAGAAACTAGTACTCTGATACTAGATGTAACGCCCCACCAGGGAACCCAAGAGAGATTAACCTAGAACATGTCACTATGTGTGCTGAATAATTTTTTTTTAAAGTTAACATAAAGAAACATACATTCATGCGGAACAAATTACCATTTATACACATGTCTTACACTCACATAGATTACACGACTCAAGGGTTCCATGATGTTGAATTACTTATAGAAAAACACAACTAACAATATAAAAAAAGATTCCATCTGATTAAGTATAACAATTACAACCTACGTAACCATAATTACATCCCCATGGATAACCATGAAACCACCATAAACTCACATCCACTGCACATGTCATAGGGTATGTGGTAATCACTCTAAACTACTTAATTACAATTTCTAGATTAGGTATCACATGTGATACTCTAATACAAGATTACAATAATGAATTACATAACAAATGATGAAGTAACATATAGAGCTCATCTACAAAGAACCATCAAGCACCTGGTACAAGGACGTCAAATCTCAATGGGTAAAGAATCACTACCACCCATCCGTGTGGAACCACAAAGGTCCACCCCACCGCGCTGAGGATAAAATAATAGATCCCAAGCGGATATCCAAAACCAAGCAGGAATAACCACTAAGCAAGGGATCCTGATAGCTCTCTAATCCGATGTACTAATCATCATGAAAGGTAAGACTCACTAATCCAGAGGCAACTGACAATGTAGGAAATCTAGCATGTGTAAAGGAAGGTGTCATCATGTACGTGTAACCCTTAAGTTCAGCCCTGACAATCACAATGGATTCCAGCACCTAAGTGACCATACATGGAGCCAATGACCTCTAAAAATGACAAGATCACTAACTACGCCAGAACCTGCACCTTGTAAGGGGGAAAGCAATATCTCAACCTCCATCTTAGTCTTTACTAGCACTCAAGCATGGGTGAGGAGAATCATATCTTATTAATTCATTTTAATCTCTCAGTATGTCTTTAGTTATCACTTCTTAAGAAACTCTACAATAAGAAATCCGATAATCTCTTACGGATACAGAGCTTATTGCAAGCCACCCCCTACTACACATCTAGGTAACCTACCCTAGGCTCAAAGATCCTATCAGATCTAGCTTAGGTCACAACCCTAGTGTACCCCAAATCAGTATCCCATACAACAGGAATGGTCACATAGGTACACAAACAGGTAACAAAATCGAAAGGGTCACATGGTCAGTTTAGGGTAATAACAGATAACACACACGCCATGAAGTAACAAAAATATAAACACACCCCCTAGCCTCTGTATACATCCTAGGTCATCTAATGCCCCCAAAATAATACATGTACGCAAAAGAATCCTATAAAGATGCATAGAAACAAAACGTCTAGAAAGACTAAAAAATGAACTATATGGATGTAATCATTCATAGACCACTCAAGCATAAACTTCATTTCATGAATACCTTAATTTGAAATAATTTAAAATCAATCGCATTTAAACTATTTAAGATTACTTCTTGTAAATAAATACTCTAACCAAGATTACCATTAATTAAATCAATACATTTTAACTCAAGTAGTTTACTCAATCCTATTAACAAGGTTAATTGTATTACTAATCGATATATTAATTCTAAAATTAATAATAACTATTAATTTAAATTAATAATCAATTTTATTAAAACATCTTCAACAATTAATATATTAAATTAATTCTATATGTATAAAATGTATCTATTAATAATCCTAAATATTAAACTAAATTAAAACTAAATAAACTAAATTAAAAATTAATTAAACTAAATCAAAAATTAATTAAACTAAATTAAAAATTAATTAAACTAAACTAAATATTAAATAACTTTGAATTAAATTAACTAAACCAAATTTAAATTAAAAAAAACCACCCTTACCTCATGGGGGGGCCCGCACGGCTCACCCCCTTGCGCAATATGCGCATGTGGTGGGGGCCCGCGGGGGTACCTCCCCTGCGTCTGCAGTGCACGGTCCCAAGTGGGGACAAGCCGCCCACCTTGGACAGGTGGCACAGGCCTTGGGGGATGGTGGGGATGGGGTCCCACCTCCCCCTAAGTCTATTTAATTTTTTTTTAAAAATTTTCTTTCAGATGAATTTTTAATAACTGCGGTTTTCTTCTTAAAAGTTATTTTTTTTTAATTTAACAATTTCGGATTACAGAAAATAATAAAGGAAATCTTTTTTTTTTCTCTTTCTTTTCTTTGCAACCCATTTTCGTCTTTTAGTGTTTTTTTTTGTCTTTTATGGTCTATTCCTCTTTCTGGGTAAATTAATTTTTTTTTAATCCACCAGTCTGTATAAAATAGAGAATTGATTTATTTGAAATGATTTAATTTTTCACAATGAAAACACATATGAACCAAATATTTATTTTTCTTCTATAGTCCTACTATAGACAACATTTATTTTTTTTGATTTCTAGGAGATTAATGACAGATCTAATCACGAAATTTTTTGACAGCATAAGGGTACTATGCTAAGAACCATATAAATATGAAAATGATAGATCTAAGCATCTCATAATCTCTAAAAACATCGAAAACATTAATAACCCATAAATTTAATTTTCTCTATATTCTAAACTATACAAAGGATTAATTTTTTCATTTTCTAAAAGATCTAGAGAGAATTTCTTCCCGAAATTTTGACAGCATAACCCTACGATGCTAAGAATACATAGAATGAAAGAAATTCAGATCTAGGGTTTTTATAAACACCTGAAAATGTATAAACAACAATAAAGCCATTTAAAGCCAAAATAGCAAACATGCACTAATTCAACAATAAAAACCTTAGATCTATAAAATTGAAACCATACATGGCAAATGAAACCTACCTTGATTCCAATGCAAGAAACTAAAAAATGTTACTTGGAAGATGAAAGCAAATCTGAAAACCCTCAAGCCCATTTCAACCATAGATCTGGCAACTATGAAGATTCAAACACACACACAAGCAAGAAAAACCCAAAATCCTCAAAGCAACAAGAAACCACAACAATCCACAATCCTTAAAAAATCCCAAAATACCAAGAGCTCTCCAAATCCAAGAACCTGTTATTAGGGAAATGAGAGGAGAATTCTCTTAAAGAGAATCAAATTCCCCTAATTGTGCAACCCCTCATGACAACTCCCCATTCAATCCCTAAATTAACTCCACTCAAAATTGAAAGTAAATCCAAATTAAATAAATAAAATATACTTTATTGCCACAACTCAACTTTGACTCCTAATTTCAAGTTGAGATATTTAAATTTGAAAATACTTTTTCAACACATTCATGCACATGTAAATAATAAAATATTTAATTAAATAGATTAAATATTTATGTCACAATAATTCATGCAACCAAATATTTAATTATTTAATTAATCATATAAACACATTTACTATAGTTTTCAATTAAATATTTAATTAAATCAAAATATTCAAATATTTCAATTTAATTAATTATTTAAAATAAACTTAGGATATAATTAAATAATTAATTCAACTATAATCCATTAAATCATAAAATATGGAAAAACACTCAATAATCCAAAATCACCTGAAAGCAAAATCAAGCAAAACACACACATACTCAGGAGAAAGGGTATTCAAATTCTGTCAACCTAGACAAATCTGAATAGGGTAGTCATACTGAAACTCATCCAACATTAGGACGATTAGGCTTAGGTTAGGGTTTTGGATATGTATGTTACCTCCCCTCTTTACCATTGAGATGAATATTTATGGGCATGCTCACTCCTGCCAATTCAGGGAAGATGATGGCCTGTACCTGCAATCCTGTCATCAAAAAAACACACATGTACATACATAATATAATATCACAAGCAATGATAGGGATCGGTCAAAGGTGTGGATCTCACCGAAGCAAGTAACTACGTCTCTGTCCTCTACCACAATAATACATCAGCAAGTACATCAACATATAAACAACCATACACATGCAAGTATGGGGTAAGTATATCATAATCTGAAATCAACATATAATAATCAACATGAAAACATCATAACATCTATCTATGCATATGATCAATCCATGATATCATAATCAAGTATCAACATCAAACAAAACAATAGAAGCTCACATGAGAAGTAGCCTAAAAGAATTCAGCCAATCAACTTAAACCAATGCCTAAAAGAGTACGACATCACAACTAAAAAGAAAAACATGAGTGGGTATTACATAGATTTCCAAGGCCTTGACAATAGGTCTTCCCACTTGTGTGTGGAAAAGGATGATAAGGGGCTAGGAAAGGAGGATGATTATGAACCTGCTTTCTGGATTGATAACACTGGCAATTTAATTAAAGATATCCCCCTTTCACCCATCAGAAACCTTGGGGACTCTTTTGAGGATGCCCGATACAGTGGAGGAAATAGCATGGGGAACAACGCTAGTGAGGGCGGAGATGATCTAGATACATAGCATTTTTTAGGGCTCTTGAATCAATTGGGAATTATAGAGGTACGAATTATTGAACAATCAAATTCATCACTGGAGAAAGTTGTAGTTGGGGAAAAGAAGAAAAGGGGAGAAAGCACCCTTAAAATGAGGCTTGCCAAGGATGGCTGTGCTAGCGGTCAAAGAAAAATTAGATCGGGAAAAGGCCAAGCCTTTTTCCCGATAGAAATGAAAATCCTATCATGGAATGTTAGTGGTTGCAATGCCCCTGACAAGAGTCACATGATGAAGCACTATCTTGATCAGGAAAAGCCAAAAATTGTGTTCTTGCAAGAAACTAAATTAAAAAGTGAAGACTATGCTAGATTTGCACAAAAAAATTTCTAGATGGAAATTTTCCTTTGTTGAGGCTATAGGGGCCTTGGGGGGACTAGGCTTGTTGTGGAATGAGGCTTCTATTTCTATGAAAAACATGCAACTAGGAAGGTCGTGGATGTGGGCAAAGGCAGACTCTAAACAACTTCTCTCAAGAATTAACATCATAAACATCTATGTGCCAAATAATCCCAGACTTAAACAAATAATTTGGGAGGAACTATCCAATATCTTTAGGGCCTTCTCAGAGGAACTATTTTTGATCGATGGTGACTTCAATGCCATTCTGAGACCAGAAGACAAAAGGGGTGGTCTTGGATGGAGTGGGAAAAGTCAAAGGGACTTTAGAAACTTTATTATGGACAATGGTATTGTGGAAATGAAACTAAAAGGTGGAGACTTCACCTGGACTAATAGGAGACTAGACTTTAATAACATTGCAGAGAAATTGGACAATTTTTTCATCTATGGTTTCTGGTCATCAACATAATGGATTTGTAATGCTAAGATTATCCCTTTCACTAGATCTGACCACTATCCTATATTCTTAAGGATGCATGATGACTTGTCACCAAATAGATGCCCCTTTACATTTTAATCAATGTGGCTCATAGCTAAAGGCTTTGATGACTTGGTAAAAAAATGGTGGAACAATGTGCCATCTAGGGCTAGGAACAAGGCTTTTGTTTTCAGTAAAAAACTTCAATTTGTTAAAGAAAGGCTTGAAATATGGAACAGAGAATGCTTTAAAAATATATTTGTGGAAAAATTCAAAGTTGAAGAGGAATTAAAATCCTTAAATGAAAAGGTCATAACTCATGACATGACAAATGATCAATTTTCAGAAGAGCAGAGTTTGAAAAAGTAATACTCGGAACTCTTAGCTAGAGAGGAGAGTTATTGGAGATAGAAGTAAAGAGAGCTCTATCTCAAGGATGGCGACTGCAACTTAATTTTTTTTAACAACTCAGCTAAGTTGAAAAGAGTAGGAAACAAAATTTTATCCATTAAAGACCAGAATGGACGCACTTTAGATTTAGGACAAGAAATCAATGCTGAAGCTATGAGATATTTCTCCAATATTTTTTTTTGAAAAAAGACAAAATTATGAATTCTTTGACGAAATTCTAGGATCCATCCAAGACTGCATCAACCCTTCTCAGAATGAGTTTCTAATGGAACCTACTACCTTGGGAGAAGTTAAAAATGCACTTTTTGATATGGGAAGAGACAAGTCGTCCGGCCCAGATGGGTTCACGAGTCTTGTCTACCAACACTTTTGGGAACTTGTTGGAAAGGAGGTTTGGGAGGTGGTGGAGGAATCTCATAGTGGGGGTTTATGTTAAAAGAATTTAATGACACTCTGATTGCCCTGATCCCCAAAAAGAAGGACACTTCAAGCTTTGAGGATTTATAGCCCATTGCCTTATGCAATGTAATCTACAAAATTATTTCTAAAACTATTTCCAACAGATTGAAACAAGTTTTATGCTATGTTATCTCAGAAGAGAAGAGCGGGTTCCCCCTAACAGGTTGATTTATGAGGGAATCATTGTTTCCCATGAAGTGATTCACTTTGTCAGGACTGCCAAGATAGAGCAAATGATGGTTAAACTAGACATTAGGAAATCATATGGAAGTTGACGGTGAATTTATCTTAAAAGTCCCAAGGAAGTTTGATTTTTCCAATGCATGGGTCTCTTGGATTGAAATTTGTTTATCCAATGTCATAATGTCCATCCTTGTCAATGGCAGTCCACAAGGTTTTTTCAAAACTTGTTAAGGCATTCAACAAGGAGACCCCATCTCCTCTTTTCTTTTTATCATGATGACTAAGGCTTTGGGAAGATTCATCAAGACCAAGAGAAATGCAGGACTATGGAAAGGTATTAAAGTGGCAGTTGGTGAACCTCCCCTCTCTCACCTACAATTTGCTGATGATGCCTTTGTGGCAGGGGAGACCTCTATTAGAGAAGCTAAAATGATGAAATCAACTATAGAAAAATACAGTGCAACATCTGGTCAACAAGTTAATTGGCTAAAATCAGAAATTTATTTTTTCAATACCCCCCTCAATGCCAATGAGAGCTCTGCAGAATTTTGGTCATGAGAAAGGGATCTCTCCCTGCTAGGTATTTAGGCATCCTACTGTTTGGTGGTGCATGCAAGACATAATTGTGGGCTGATTTGGTTTCCCTAGTCTCAAATAAAATAACAGGTTGGAAAGGAAAATGGATCTCTTCTTCCAGGAGAATCCTCATGCTGAAAAAAATGATCTCTACCATGCCTATCTTCCCTATGACATGCCTCAAGATTCTTTCTACCATCATCAACAAGATTGGCTAAGGAATGAGAATTTTTTTTGGAATGGGGCCAACCAGGATGACAAAATCCGCTTACTAGCATGGGATAAAATATGAAAACCCAAATGTGAGGGGGGAGTAGGGCTAAAAAATTGGCAACTTATGAACATGGCCCTGGGTGCCAAACTTTTTTGGGCCATATATAAAAACCTAGAAAGAATGTGGGTTCGCATCTTTAAAGAAAAATACTTGGATTCATAGGCTGACAACCGAATAATCACCATTAGAAATCCTCCACAAGGATCAACAATGTGGAATTTCATTGCTTCTTGCAGATCTATTATCAAAGATCATCTATCTTGGAGAGTTGGTAATTGTCAACTTGCTAACTTTTGGGAGGACTCATGGAATGGTCTCATTGCACTTATAGATTCTGTTGACCTCCATGACCTGAGAAATTATTTTGTTAGAAATTGGGGAGATAAAATTTCTGATTATATAGATTACAAGGATGAGGTTTATGGTAGGGAATGGAGATGGAAAAAAATAGAACATGAAACTCTATTAGATCAGCAGAGATATAGCATGAAGGGCACTTTAGAAGCCATGAATACCATGTTCAACATAGAGAATGACAGTTTAATTTGGTGTGGATCAAAGGGTAGACAATATTCAGTGAAACTGGGCTATCAATTGTTGGAAAAGGCTGAAGTGGAAGAACAATGGCCAACAAGATTGTGCTGGGGAAAGGACTACCTTCCTAAAGAGGGAGTTTTTTCCTGGTTGGATGCTAGGGGAAGAATTCTCACAGGAGAACGTAGAAAAAGACTTGTTTTCTTGGGACATAAAAAATGTGTCATTAGCGGTGAAGCCAAAGAGTTTGTCGATCATCTCTTAATGCAATGCAAAATGACAAGGTCTTGTTGGGATATGATCCAACAAAAACTGGATTGACAAGGTCCCCTTCATAATAATATAAGGGATGTATTATTAAGATGGCTCTCATCCCAGTGTAAATCTCATTTGGATGGGATTTGGGATATCTGTGCATCTACGGTGGTTTAGGAAGTTTGGAAGGAAACAAATAAGAGATTTTTCTGAATCAAAGCGACGCCATAGACAACTTGATGTATATAATAAATCTCTTAGTAGATGAATTAATGACAAATTCAGCTAGTAAGAAATCCATTAAGTTCCCTTTCACAAAAATGATAGGAGAATTCAAAACAAATGGCGTAGCATCAAGATCGGACAATGGGGGAATGATCTTTCAAAATCTAAAGCTTCTTTTCTTAAAAATAAGGTGAGATGAAAGCAACCAGACAAGGGATGGACCAAAGTAAACTTTGATGGTTCTTCTAGGGGCAACCTGAGAGTGTCAAGAATTGGGACCATATCGCGAGACTGGAATGAACATACGTTGGATTTTTGTGCAAAAAGAATCAACAAGGGCACAAACAATATGGCTGAAGTAAAAGCTGCTCTGTCAGGGGTTAAAATGGGTTTGAAGCTGGGGTTCAAGATGCTTCACTTAGAGGGAGACTCAACAATTATTGTTGCCACCATCATTAAAAAGAGTATTATTGCTTGGCATCTTCAATCCCCCATCAATTCAATTCTAGATCTCTTAAAACAATTTGATGACTATAAAATTTCTCATGTTATGAGAGGGGGTAATCAAGAAGCAAATAAATTGTCTAACTGGGTGACTAATTTTGAAAAAGTTGGTGTTTTACACTTTGAAAATCTCAAAAATGTGACTGTTGAAGATTTGGAGGCAGGGCTGACCCAACTAACCTTAATATGAACTTTGTCAACCAACATCACAAATGGGATTTTTTTTAATGGGGACAATAGTTGAGATCTTTGCAGTCTAGGAAATGATGTTTTGATCAGAGGATGGTGGATGACATCATGTTAGATGGCAGAGGCCAGGCTGGATTCCGCAGGATAGATTTTGGCAGTGTTTGTTTTGGTGTTTGCAGATTCGGGCAACTAATCAACAAGATGTTTTCACACGACACTTGCCTTTTCACATCAAATCACAATTAATGAAAAGCTTGCTTTTCTTCTAGCACGGGCATGTTGACATCATCAAATGTTGCAAAATCTAAATTTTGGTTTACAATAGGCTGAGATGACGCTACAAAAGGATAGTTGGAGGTGATGTGAATATAGTGATAGGACACTTCTCTCCTCATAATTGTCTTTACTCTTCTTTAATGTTCCATGAGTTTAAACTAATATTTTGCATGGATTGCACATATGTTATTTTCAATATCTGTGCTTTATATATCCTAATAGCTCTGTAGTTTTTTTGCTTTTGGAGTGAATCTCTAAGTGTGTAGGAATTTTAGGCTCGATGGAGGAAACTTTCACATTGAATCTAGGCAAATTCAAATAGTAGAAGGGCTTCTTTGGGGATATCTAGGTGAAGAGAACATGAAAGATGCTAAGGTGGTCCAGTGAAGAACTGGAGGAGGCAGTCTACGAAACACTGGGGACAAAGTTCATCATGAAAAACCATCAGGGAAGGCTTAACATAGACACAACGTCTATGATCCTGGCATGGGCCTTGGAGCTTGGGGTGGAGAATGATTAAACTCATGAGGTGATGAATGAAATCTTTATTAAAGATGTGTTAGGTGGCTTAGAGACTTTCCTAGAGTGGGCATGGTTAGGAAGAGGGTTTGATGTCTCAGAAGGCATTGTAGATGATGACCAGGCCAGAGTGGAAGGATTACTTCCCTTCATCCATTGGCCGCGGGGTGTTAACCAAGGGGACTATAAGATTGGGTGCTTGATAGGTTGGGAATCCATCAAAGAGGCAATCAAAAATTGTCTAGCCCCTGTAAATGCTAGTGGCGCAATCTTAAACTTGTTAATCCCATGATGAAGGAGGTCTGTGGGAATTTCTAGAAGAGCAAGGAGAAGTTGAAGAAGAATGCGACCTGGTGTCCTTTTTTGGTGAAGAAGGTAGGAAATTTTTGTGATATTCTTGTTTTCAAATCACTACTGGATTAGATGATGATAATAGTGAAGTTAGATTGGAATGAGGGTTCAACAGGATGTAGGCCCTTTTTTTGTTTTGTAAATGTAGATTGTGGTGCGATTTTAAACATAACATCCATGTATATGTGCGGTTTATCCTCTGCTTCTTTTAGTTAGTCATGTTTGAAGGACTATGGCCGTATGGCCCTAGACTATTTTGTATTTGGTGGTAAGCCCCTCCCACCAATTTTGTATAAAAATATGCTATAGACTGGATGATCGGAAGGTCAGAACTGATTGACATGAACATACTTGAAATGTAAATCCTGATAGTTTCTTATTATTAATAAAATATAACAGCTCTATTACAATATATATATATATATACACTTATATATATACATATATATATATACATACACACACACACACATATATATATACATATACATATATATATATATACATATATATAGATATATATATAT
>MU224493.1:1688278-1736729 GCA_018584345.1 Thuja plicata
GCTTATCCATAAGCATAAATATCCCTTACACCCTCATAAATTCCTCTTACATCCTCATAAATGCCTCTTACACCCTCTTTATGAGCCTTATCTTCTAGAGGCTTCTTGGTCCATTTCCCTAAATGATAACATTCCTCCCTACTTTCAACCCAATAATATTGTGACAAGTGTCACAATTTGATGCACTTGAAGAAGCACAATCCATTTTCTCTCTTCTAGTGGCATCCTGAGCTCTCTTTAGCTTTGCATCTGAACCACCCATTTCCTATAAATAGAAGGCTCATTCCTTCACATTTCATCCATCTTTTAAAGCAACATCATAATGTCAGTTTTAGGTTAGATAATCCAATCTTTGAAGCAGAGTTACCATGCAATTTTCAATACCCAATCATCCATCTTGAAGCATTAAAGCACATATCAATTAAGCGCACATCCCAAATTAAGGACACATCTAAAGATCAAAAGCGACTTTGGATTCAGTTTTAGGGAGGTTTGCCCTCCTTAATATTTATTGTTTTTAAGCTTGCTTTTCTGTCCAATCTTGTATGTATCTTGTTTATTTAGTTGTATAATGCTTTAATATGATTATCACGTTCCTTTACAACTAGATTTTCATAGCTTACATTTTGGCACGCCCGGTGGGACCCACTTCAGGGTTCTTTTTCATTGTTTTGCTTGCAAACTAACCCTCTAAGCTAATGTGTTTTTGTTGTTTGAGTATGTTTTGCAAGCTCTTATTTTCTTTTGCAGGTTGAAAAAGGCAAGAAGACTATATTCCTTCTATCTTCTTTCTACTTTCTCTCTATTATGCTTTCACGAATATCATTGATACACAAACAAGAAGACTATATTCCTTCTATCTTCTTTCTACTTTCTCTATATTACCCATTTGTTGAAATATGGTCTATATCATTGGGACCATTATTTGTAAAAACATGGGGGAAAGACACTGTAAACCTACAATAATGCACTCTTACTAACTATATATTTTTTTTATAGGTCTACGGGTTAGCCATCTAGTTTGGTAAGAAAGCACATAATCTTTTAATTAAAAATTCCCATTTCATTTTTTGGTGTTTAAAAGAATAGTGTATGTACTCACATCATTTCACACTTAGTCTTGGGTTTCAAAGTCAATAAAAGTCAAAGTCAAAGTCAAGTAAAGTCAAAGTCAAAGTCAAAGTCAACAAAATTTAAAAGTCAACAAAAGTCAAAGTAAAAAAAGAGAGTCAACATTTCTTTTTTGGGCTTAAAATGAACATGCACAAATCTCAAATGCTTTAAGGATATGAACAATCAAACATCTGATTTTGGGTTTAAAACTAAACAATCAAATCACACATCTTGTTTTTGGATCTTAAAATTGAACTAACTATCAAACACTTTGCTTTTTGGGTTTTAAAATTTGACAAAGCAATCACACATTTCCTCTTGGGTTTAAAATTGAACAATCAAACGAACTCATTCTCGAATGCATAAAGACAAATTGAACAAGGCAAACAATATCTCACTTTGGTGCTCATAAAAAGAACAAGCTTGTGAGTTCATTTCAGTTTTAGATCAAACACACATTGCTTAACTTATCAAAAATCAATCACGTCTCTTATGTGTTTGGTGCACTTGCACAAAATTTTTTAGAGCGCAACCTCACTTCACGCACTATACTCTCCCATTGGCTTTCATGGTCGTTGGTGCAAGAGAAATGTGACTGTGAATGTTCGAAACTTTCAATTTTTGCATAGAGGGGCCTGTCCAGAAGAAGAACGAGTGCTTCTAGAGAACAACCCCAAACTGGTAAACCCTTCAGCTGGTATAAAAATAAGGTGGACTTAAAGGTTTGTCTATATCCCTTCAAGCTCGGGCGGGTCATGTTCAATGGTAGTCCATACTGAGTGAATATCCTCAGCATACTCACATGGTTGAACTAGGCCCTTAAGTGAGTCACGCTGTACAAATCAATTTTGGGGACACCACAAAAATACTATCAACTAATCAATCTAGCAACCTACTTGATCCATCCCCAAAATCTTGATAATCGACTGGGCAAGGAAGATAGTAACTTCCCTAAGAAATTCGCACATTCATGCCACCCTGAGTGTTTGGAGTCAGCTAATACGACATCATGGAGCCATAGCTTTCTTGATGGTGGTCATATTCTGATTAGCTCTTGTGTGTGTGCCTATGTATGTGGACAAAGGTTTTCAAGCTCACCACATCCATAAGGTAGAAAGTGCTTGTACGTGTTTTCAGTGTTACAAACCTTGTACAAAATAGTTCTTGAACATACACAAATCTAAAAGTTTTGAAAGTCCTTTTGCCAAGGAGATCAACATTTCATTCTTCTTACAAGGTTGCTTTGCCTCTTGCAAGATTGTTTGCTCAAAATTCTCAAGATCATCATTTATTCTACAAAACAATCCAAGGCACACTTGTCGCAGTCGCTGCCTAGTCCTGAGCAACTATCTTCCAAACATTATCAAACTGATCTCATATCTATTTCTATCAAGCACGCAAAATTTAGGTCATCTATTTCTCCCCATATCTTAGACCAGCAGGGCTATCTTTTCCACCCCCATCCTCTTTCCATCTTCTTCAGAGTCAGTCCTTCTTCCTAATCTGAGCTTGAGTCTTCCATCAATCACCATCATTCTTCCCTAATCAACTCATCAGAAAAGCATCATGTCACAAATCTATTATGATGAGATTGGTTGCCATATCTCTTCCTTGTCTTTATCCTATGATGATGATGAAGGTCTTGTTGATCATGATGCATACTTTGAAAACCTTAAGAATCTCTCCCTTGCATCTTATGTTGATGATGAAGGTCTTGTTGATCATGATGTGTACATGGAAAGCCTTAACAAACTTTCTCCAAGCATCCTCCAAGCTCCAGTCATTCCTCAACACTATCCCATCATGCTGCCATGCATACCTACTAGCACTCCTTATCATACCTTTGACAAGGGAAATCCTTCTTATCCACCATCCACATCTCCTTCTTATACATACATGCCTCCATCTTATCGCATGGTCATATCCCACCCTCTGTCTTTCCATGAAAACACTACAAACTACATCCCTAATCCTAATCCCCCATGTCATTATCCTCCAACCCATGTTCAAATCACTAATCCTAGTCCTCCATTTTCTCCAATCCATAACCAAAATCCTCATAATATTACTCCTCCATCATCCACTCTGTCCTATCCATCTCCCCCATCTTATCCCAATCTACCATCTCTAATTCCTACCTACATTAACACATATTGCGTACCCCAATCCATGTCTCCTCTTCCATTAGTTAGTCAATCAAGTTCACAAACCATTGCCACATCTACCTATGTGAACTATCTAGCCATACCATCTCCTACATCCAACTCTACACCATCATTCAACCATACAAGTTCACAAGACATTGCCACATTTTCATTTGTGGACTACCCTAACTTCCCACCATCTACTACTGTAGATCCTCCATCTCCAATATGTAAGTCTCCAAGGATTTTCACAAGGAAGCTAGCACAAATCCATCTATTATAGTTGATCAGTCACGTTATATCACTCCCCCATGGGAAAACATTAGTGATCAAGCCCTTCCACCTATCACACCTGACATTCCTTTTCCATCTCACACACCCATTATTCCTCTTCCATCTCCCGCACTTATTATTTCCCTTCCAGATCTCATACTTTTTGATCCTCTTCCATCTCCTAGCACCATTAAAGTCCCCTCATCCATTGAATTCATCCAATCCCCATCCCCATCTTCTCCTCCTGGCACTATCAACATCCCATCCCATGAACCTCATGCCTCCACCCTTTTCCCCTCCATTATGGGATCCACCATCCCTACATACAACCCATTTGTAAAATCTCCCATCCATCCATACAACCCATATGCAAAATGTCCCATTCTTCCATCCCCTCCATCTAAAGAATCCTTCCATACATCCCCCATCACACCATCACCATCATTCCAATCATGTCACGACCTTGGCCAAAAGCATGTTGAAGTATCCATTGACTTGAATTATGATTGTATCATTCCATTCACTCCATATCAAGATCCTAACACCCCCCTCCATCCCTTACTTGATCCATCCACTCCACTTCCTGATCCATTACCTTTCACTCCTCCATCTCAAGATCCTATCCTTCCATCTACTCCAACTCTAGATCCATTATCCTATCTGAGTCAAGATCCAAGCATCCCATCTACCCCACTTCCTAATTCATCCACTCCTTCAAATCAAGATCCTCCCACTCTACCTCTTCCATCTCAAAATCTATTACCCCATCTGAGTCAAGATCCAAGCATCCCATCTCCTCCACTCAATTATCCTTTATGGCCTCCAATTCCAACTATCCCACCACCATTACTCTATCCCTTTTGTCCACTTACATTCATCTGTGGTGGTCCACTTAAAGTAGCAGAAATAAATTTCATGTCCACCATTTACACTCCTCTTGATAATGGACTCACATCTTGTTCCCTAAGAAATAAATTCCCTATTGTGGATCAAATGCTAAAAAATGGAATTATCAAGGCAAAGGCTTAGTCCTAAATGAGCAAGGTATATTGGAGCCCATCTCTGTTAAAAGACATCCACGATTTTGTGGTATTGGTTACATACCTAGAGGTCCTTCATCCAAAATTTTTGGTATAACTAAATAAAAGTTCAAGAGTGCTTTCAAACCCTCCATTGCATCTTCATATCATCCCTCTAAAGCATATAATGCCATCCCCCCTCCTCCATCCTTGCAACCCAAGACAACCTACCATATTCCTCCTTCATCCTCTCAATTTGTTTTGAGCCCCTATGTCCTAAAATCTCATCCCACTCCTTCCTTCATCCATCAACCCCATATAAAAAATCCCACCACTTATATTCCCAATCAGGATCAACAAAGGCACATACCCATGTGCTCCATCCACCATCCTACATCCACCACTCCATCCATATTTCCTCCATCTCATGCAAGTTCTCATATCTCTTCCAATGCTAATCACTGTAATTTGGATGCCACATCACCAATGCATAAAGAAAAATATCCCCTATAAGCTAAAGATTGTCATGTCCACTTCAAACGGCATGCTCAAGAAAAGAAAAATCCAATCAAAAAATGCATTGCTTTTCGAAGGCCACAAAAGCCCACCAAAGCAAAAACAAAAATTATGTGGATCCCAAAGCAAAAAGATGACATGCATCTAAAAGAAAAACCCATTGTGGCATCCAAGGTTACTAAACCTCTAGCTGAGCATTCCTCTCCTCCATCTTGAAAATCTATTTTGGGTCCTTATGTCCCATACCTTCCTACCATATTGTTTCCTCCATCATATCCATAGGTACCATCCACTTCACATTCACTCTTCCCACATCCCTCACAACATGTGCCAATGTTGATCTTGACAACATCCCCCTATCCCACTCACTTTCCATCATTTTATCTGAATACTTCCAACTATCATATCCCTTATCCCACATATCTCCCCCTGCATAACCATCTTATCCCTGCATTTACATAAGTCACTCATCCCACATAAATTTGTACCAACATATTGTGATCAAAACCAAAAGCAGCAACGCAAAGCAAAAGAAGAACAACAAAGCAAAAGCAGAAAAAAAGCAAAAAATAAAAGAGAAAAGAAAAAAAGAAAAAAAATAAAGAGAAATCAATTCGTCCACTAGTGAAAACTTGGAAAACAAGTGCCTTGGACAAGTACCATGATGAAAACCTGGTAAACATGCATCATGTGTAGTTCCTCCATCCAGGTGCTCTCTGCACTGAGGGGAAGTTTCCTTCTGGCCATCATCCATCTACCATCCATATCCTATCTTTTCCTTTTCACTTCCTCCATCCTCCTCTGGATCTTGATGAGAAATATATAGGCCACCCTATCTACATACTTTTGGACATCTCCTAACATCCATATCCCATCTCCCATCTTTATCCACCTATCCTTTTATCCACCCATCCTTCCTTCCATCTATCCTTCTGCACTATCTTCCTCCCTTATCCATCCTTCGTCCTATCTTTCATTCACCTCCGCCATCCTCTTTTTATCCTCTCTTCCATTCTATTGTACCTCCTCCTAATGCTTCCTCACATGCATTACCTATCCTAAGTGGGGGTATTTTGTTCCTTGGTGACGTAGTCCTTGGAGACCTTCTCATATCCACCTATCATTTCCCAATCCTCCTCTCCTATCCACAATCCTTCAGCTATCCATCCATTCCTCTACTAAAATCCTTCCATCTAATGCTTCCCTCTCCACATTCCCCAGTGTCTCCTCCATCTTCCAATTCCTCCTTTCATATATCCCATCACTTGTTTCTTCCCTTGTCATTGGTATCTATCTCTAGGCTATCCTCATGCACCCAATGCCACCCATTCTAATCCTACTTCTCCTTGTAACTTACTATCACATGAAAATACTATCCACATCCTCCATCTATCCAAATTCAAGCAGTAATCAACCCATCCAAGAACACCCTTAGCCTTGCTGCAAGATTTGATCACAATCCACTCATCATCATTGGGATGTGTCCTTCCCAATCCTTATGTTTTCTTTGGGATTACATCATTCCCACATCTAGAGCACCCCATCTGCTATTCCTCTATCTTGGCATTTTAGCTCAACCGAGGCAACATCATGCATATCTATCTCATCTCATCCATTCTCTCTGAGATTTCTATGCTTCAGTCCTATAAATATCTTGTTTGCGTCAGTCCATTCTTGATCCCGATCCCGCTTGTACATATTTTGCATCCTTTCTTAGTCTCCTTGCAGAAAGTGATCCAGTTTCAGATCTCGAATCCTGTGCTTCAACAAGTTCCTTATGATGAAATCTAGTTTCAGAAATTTGATCATCATCACATCTTTTGGCCAATCAGATACACACTTTACATCTCCTTGGAAATGGGTCCTTGAGGATGTATCCTTCTTCTTGTTGACCTAAATCCAATCATCTTTCTGGAAATGGGTCCTTGAGGACGTACCCTTCCTCTCGTTGACCTAAATCTAGATCATCATCATCACTAGGTTCTTGTAGGATGTATCCTTCCTCTTAACCTAATCTCAATCCAATCATAATTCCACATCATTTGATCTCTCTGGAAAAAGGTGCCTTTTTATTGAATTCTTGATCTTGAAATTTGATTTTGGTTCTTGGTTGTCATTTCTAATTCTCTCGGTTGTTCTCCTCCTCAAAGTTACCACAATTCCTTATATCACGGTATGTTGTGAATGGATGCACCTGGGATACAGAACTTGATCTTTTTGTTTTCTTCTTGTGAGTCAGTTGGATATGACCCTTGCATGTATGTAATCTGTTTGGGTTCACATGCTGCACTTGGGAAATGTCATTTTCTTATGGGATTTTCCAACATCATTTCGACCAGGGCTCTTCTAGGACTCATGTGTGATGCTGGGGAAACCCTTGCGTGTTTTTTCTATTAGTCCTATGCATGTGGTACAATGTCTCCTTGGTTCTTCATACCCTGGTGCATAGTATCATATGCTATATCAAAATAAGTTCTCAAATACATGCTAGTATTCCCTCCCAGAATACCGCTTAGTCAAGCTTCAAGATAATCCCCCCCATCCAAATCCCCCCAGCAAAATCCCAATCCTTAGCAATCCTATCATCCTAATCCTACCATCCCAGCAGTAATCCTAATCCTACTATCCCTGTAACATGAGAAAAATTTGTGTGCTCATCTATGGAGATAACTAGACTCAGTGTGAATCTCAAAACACCTAGGATCATCCCTCCTTCTTAGTTCAGCTATTTTTTTCCGTGGTTAAAATCGAAAGTTCAAACTAGACTATCTTGATCGTTATCTTAGTTTCAAATCACATCATCATCAATAGGTCCTTGTAGGATGTATCCTTCCTCTTGTCTGACCTAATCAATCATTATTAGTGGTTTTCTTAAGCCCAAGCATATCCTATCTTCATCACCGATCAAGAGACATCAAACTTTGTTCCTAGAAATTACCCTTGTCAATACAAGAAACTTGAACTCTCTTCGAGAGGTTATTCCTTTTTTTTTTCTTTATATCACTCACTTTGGTTACATCCCAGATAACATCCTTTCTTTTACACCCCAACTAAAATCCCATCCCCAGCATGAATCCTTCATCCTAGCAGCAATCCTATCCTACCAATCTGAATCCTTCACTCCAACATTCATCTTGATCCTACTGCTCATCCTTCATCCCTGATGCAAACTTGAATCTCCCATCCCTCATTATTCTATTTCCTTCTTCTCTTCTTTCTATCCTATTGCTCTTTGCCATCTTTTTGAGATGCCGCTAGGGCTTCATTGTTCCTCCCTGCCGTCCTCTCGAGGGGGCATCATCCCTAGCCAAACTCTATCCTACATCATCACTCTGGGGAAATTTTGTTGCCTACATCCACATCTTCACGTCGTCTATTATTTTAAATGTCTTTGAAATAGCGTTATTCTAACACTATGTCGAAGAGGGGAAAAATGTAGACACCTAAATCTGATTATCTTACTCTAATCATATTTAGTGCCTTTTAGGACATATCAGCTAAGTAATTAAGCATTACCTAATTGACCTATGTCATCTCCTAGCCCTAATTAATTCAATTAATTGGCTATAGTCCTGATTAATTATTAAAAGCAACCAATAGCTTAATAATTAATTAAAACCCTATTCCCCTATTATTAAATGAATATGTTATTTATGTAATTCAATTCATTAATATTCCCTTTAACCCCTAACCTAACCTATCCCAACCACCTAACCCTGAGTTCTAACTCAACCCAACCCCTTCACACATGCTAATCTAACCAATCCCAACCACCTAACCCTGAGTTCAAACTAATCCCAACCTCTTCACCCATCCTAATTCTAATCCTAGTCCTAATCCTATTCCTAAACTCTCCCTAATGATGTCACATTCCTAATCTTTGGATTAGAAGTTCAATTCCTTCCCCAAAGTCAATTTTCTCAAGCCATGCTTATCCATAAGCATAAATATCCCTTACACCCTCATAAATTCCTCTTACATCCTCATAAATGCCTCTTACACCCTCTTTATGAGCCTTATCTTCTAGAGGCTTCTTGGTCAATTTCCCTAAATGATCACATTCCTCCCTACTTTCAACCCAATAATATTGTGACAAGTGTCACAATTTGATGCACTTGAAGAAGCACAATCCATGTGCTCTCTTCTAGTGGCATCCTGACCTCTCTTCATCTTTGCATCTAAACCACCCATTTTCAACCCCATTTCCTATAAATAGAAGGCTCATTCCTTCACATTTCATCCATCTTTTAAAGCAACATCATAATGTCATTTTTAGCTTAGATAATCCAATCTTTGAAGCAGAGTTACCATGCAGTTTTCAATACCCAATCATCCATCTTGATGCATTGAAGCACATATCAATTGAGTGCACATCCCAAATCGAGGACACATCTAAAGATCAAAAGCGACCTTGGATTCGGTTTTAGGGAGGTTTGCCCTCCTTAATATTTATTGTTTTTAAGCTTGCTTTTCTGTCCAATCTTGTATGTAGCTTGTTTATTTAGTTGTAGAATGCTTTAATTTGATTATCGTGTTCCTTTACAACTAGATTTTTATAGCTTACATTATGATAATGTGGAAAAGAGGTTATGGATTTAATGTTTTGACATTTATGTGATCGATGCAGTCATTTAAGATGGATTTTAGGTGTTGTATTGGAGAAGTCAACATGTGTTTGACTACCTTGGAGATATAATTTGCATATCTTATCTTGACCTAACGTGGTCATGATAAATTTTTTTATTCATTGAGATTATCACTTTGGCATGTGGTGCTTTTGCAGGAAAGTATTTGAAGATCATTTTTGGTATGTTTTATGTCGGTGCAAGCTGTGTATATATTGGGAACTACTCATATTGAAATCTTCTTGTTGTAGTTGTTGTTGTGGGTGATGCAATTAAGGTTTTGTGATTTCAATTTTAGGTTGTGATCAGAAAGATGATAAACAAAGAGAAGAGAGAAGTTACAGAGTATAGAGAATAGATTGGATCTGACAAGAAATTAGTGCTACATCTAGATCACTCATCTTGTTGTTCTTGAATAGTTGCAGCAGGAAAAATCCCTTAATTGGGTGAGCTTTAACAGGTTCTTTTTGTAAATCCTTTAACAGGGTAACTTATTTATTGAGGTTTGAAATCCTCTAGCGAGGTAGATCATAACTGATCTGATTGTACTCCTAATATTGTATTAATCACTCCTAATAAGGTGAACCCTCAGAAAGGGTATTTGTAGCTCCTAACATGGAAAAATCATTTCTTGCAGTAGTGTGCTTATGGGTGTCATCCCCATCGTTGTTTTCTCCCTCTAACAAAGGGCTTCCATGATAAAATATCTTTGTCATGTGTGATGAGTTTGTGGATGCTCGATATTACTTTATTTTATGTGTTTTTGTCAGTTATATGCTTTATGGTTTGGAAAGTAATTCAACAGTTATTTATACCAGTCATTGAATTTGTTTAAATTACTCATTTGGATTGATTCACCCCCCTCTCAGTACCTAATAATTCCAACAATTGGTATTATAGTGTTGGCCCTCTTGGTGATAAGCCTAAAAGTTTGGGGAAAATATCCATTATCATGGAGGGTTATAGGTATGAGATGCAACTTGAGAGTTCAAACAAGATGATCATTGAGCTACAAGAAAAGATGAAGAAGTCACTTGCCAAAAGGAGAGAACTTACTAAGAAATTGAGTGAAATCCAAGTCTACATAGAAAAAATGTCTGAAGGTAGTGCATCTAAAGATTATGAGGAGGAAACTACAAATCTATTGAGTAAGAACAAGGGACTCAAAGAAAATGTGGCTAATTTGAAAAGAGAGCTAGAAAGTTAGACTATTAGGATGTGTGAAGTCTTTGAAGTAAAAGGAAAAGTTGAAGATGCAAAGAATACTGTAGAAGCTACCAATAGAATTGTTGATGATGCCCTAAAGGAAAAAGATGAAGATCTTGTTAACCTAAGATAGGAATTTACTTTATATTAGACTCAAATGTAGGATACTGCTGCAGAGAATCTACAAGTAATAACTGAGAATGAAATGCTTAGAGAGGTGAATGAGACATTGAAGAAGTAATTAAAAACTAAGAATGAAGAAAATGAAAAACTGAAGCAATACAAGGAAAGCTCAGAAAAACATGATGAACAACTGAAGAGCTAAAGAAGACCCAGAGACACAACTAGTCTTGGCTATACATGAGAAGGAACATTTGAAATCAACAAGTCCTCTAAATATGAACCTAAGGAGACACATAAAGATTAGAAGGTAGATCCAATTAAATTAGGTAAGAAACCTAAAAAACCTACTGGTTCTAACTGTGCAAAGCCTGGTCATATTACAAATATGTGTAGGAGAAAACCGGTGAATAAACCTTACTCGTTTAATGGTTATTTCTATAATTGTCATAAGTAAGGTCATACTGCATATGAGTGTAGATCTAGGTCTAGCAGTAGATCCAGTAGTGGTAAATTTTATGGATATTGTTTTACATGCAACAAATATGGATAGAAAGCTAGAGATTGCAGGTCAAGAGTTTATGCACCTAGGTAACCTGTCACACTGGTAAAAACTTTTAGAAGGGAAAGACAATTCAATACTACATGTTCAGTATGTGGAAACTACGGATACCTAGTAGTAAATTTCAGAATGAGAACTCTGAGAGGTAATGCTGGTCCTTGGAAGTCAGCTGACATGACATGTTTTGTCTGTCATAAATAGGTCATCTAGCTAGAGACTGTCAGTTTAGGAACCAATTTCCTGACTGGTCAGAGGATAGGAAAGGAAAGTAGATTATTAATGTTGATGAAGTCAGAAGTGATATGAAGAAGACATGGGTGAATAAAGGTGAATTAAATTCTTTCGAGTTGACTGAGAACTCCACAAGTTCAGGAAGTGTGGAGATTCCATTGGTGAACTAAGCATATTATTTTCTTAGGAGGAGAACTTATAGACAAATTCATTGCCAATCCCCTAGATTCATGAGCGGTAAAGACCTATATGCACATTACGGTGTAAATTTCTATGATTTTATTTTTGTGATTGTGTGTAGACCATACTAAGATTTCATGGTTAATATCTATTTGATATTGGTCATTACTGTTGGTTGAGTACCAACTGGTGGATAGGTGTTAACTAGTGACATGACACTATTCCTATTGTTGAAGTATGCAATTTCTATTTCTCAATGATAAATAGAGGGAAAGTAACTTCATTTCACACATTTATTTTCATTCAAATATTTGAGAGCTATCTTGAGCTATAGTGTGCAATAATTACTTTTGAGATTGAGGTTTCAAGCTAAATCATATTGAGTTTTTATAAATCCCTAACAGGTGTATTGAAAATTATCAGTTTAGTTTGTTGTTAGATTTGTGTTCTGTTGCAGTTGATCATTATGGAAAAGAACGTTGATACTCAAGTTATGGTTAACATTAATGAGGAGCCTCAACCCATATTAAAACTACATCTAATCAAAGAGATTGATATTTATATGTCAAGTTCCCTATCCAATATTCCCCAGGGAGCGATGTTGATCGAAGATATTTGGTCCTATATCCATTGCAGAATCAAAGAACTGGGATATGAAGTAATCAAGAAATAATACAAGGGTATGTGCATCAATGGTGTGTTGAAATATGAGCATAAACATCTACAAACAAATGGTTTAAGATATGCAATGGATATTCCCACTGAATTCCATCCTGATTGGATTCGCTATGTGGCAAGCAAAGTGGATGATCGTTCATATGGATGGACAAACCACACAAGATTTCCAAGACAATGATTTATAGGGTTACAGGATTTCATGCATATGGACTGTAATGTACATTGAGAATGGTGGCAACTCATTTGGTCACTAAACTAACCAAGTCCAAACAAGATGGAAGAGAAATGAAAATCAACCATATTAAAGACATAGAAGTTCACTTTGCATCCATGGTAATAGGTTAAAGAGTTTACTAGTCTAGTCGAGTTAACAATGTGCTTGGTGATGCTATCAATGTTTCCTATCAGATTATATAAGATGATTCAGTATATGATCATAAGTCAATTTTTGAAAAACATGCAAAAGGATAAAGAGAGATAAGAGGCAGTCATTCAAGTATGGTGCCCTACTGGTATGTATGTTTTTCTATGTCCAAAACTTCTTCCCTAGTAAAGGTAGTGTCACATGGTCAAAAGAAAAACTCATGGTTATTCAGATAAGTGAATTCATAAAAGAATTAGGTGATAACTTCAACAATGTCATGTGGGATTATTTCAAATATTTCCAAACTAAGATGCATAAATGTGAAATGATTCTAGTTAGCATTGTAGAAAATTACAATAATGACATTTATTTTTTAGTAGACACCGATTCATGCATTGTGAAAGTAGTGGAACCTAGGACATATTGGGTTCCTCCTATGGGATATGAATTAGAGGGTGATTTAGTAACTCTACACGCTGATGAATTTTTGTCAAAAACCTTAGACAAACAAGCACAAAGATTTGGAACCTATGATGAAGCTTTTGCCAAAATTCAAAAGGAATTGAAGAAACCGGTCATTGAAAGGAAAATAAAGAGAATGTTATCCAACCTAGAGCTGAATTTTGGTAGTGGTGATGCAGGAACATCTTGCATTTCTAAAAAAAAAACTAAAGATCCTTTAGCTAACATTCCTTCAACTTATGCAAAGGTGAAGAGAAAAAAGAGAAAACCAACAACTAGTGAAGTTAAGTTTAAAGTGGAATCGACAAGGAAGAAAGGTAAAAGAACTCCTATTGTAAAGAAAACTTACAAGAGGAAGATAAAATCCACAAAGGATAAGGATGTTAAGAAGGAAATTGAAGAGGATGAAGAAGAAAGGACAGAATCAAACAAGGATTCCTCTGAACTAAAAAAGAGTGGTGAGACAAAGAAGGCCCCTTCTAGTGATTTATTGCAAAAGGTATTGTGGATAATGGTAGACTAGCTACAGTAGGAAGAAGATACACTTTGGTTAGTGATGAAGATAAGAAGAAGTTAGAGGATGCCATCTTGTATCATTTTCACAAATTTTACAGAACACGTCTAGAGATTCATTCTTGCATTCCTAATGAACGGTATCATTTGATTAATGCTAGATGGAGCATTGCATTGAAGTTGGACAGAGAAATTATGGAAAGAGCACTAATCCAAGTGTAACCTGAACTATATGCTGAAGATGCTAAGATAATGATTGATGCTCACACACATAAATTTAAAATAAAGAGCAGAGCAGATAGAATTCTAATTGATGATACATAGAATGTCCATATTAAGACTATTAAGACATGGAATAAGCTATTAAAGATAAATAAGGTAACAACACAAGAAGAGAAAGTTCAAGCATAATCTAATGAGCCTATGCAGGGAGATGACACTTTTTATGTAGATCAATTAATTGGGAATGTTTCTCTTGATGTCCCTAACTTGATGCAGAACATTGAAGTACAAAATACCGGTCTATCACAAATAGATGGAGATGAGATTGAAATTGTAGACATTACAAGTAAAGAGGATTCATCCTCACCATATCCTATGGAGCATACATAGTAATTGATTTCTGAGAAGGAACATGAGAAAGCAATAGATAGTCAACATGAGGATACTTATAAAAAGACAAATGAAGAACTTGAGATAATTAAAGAGGAAATTAAGTCTTGAAGAGTCAAGTGTAAAGAAAAGATAGAAACATGTACCTGTTGTAGAAGAGGAAGAAGAGGAAGTTTAAGAAGAAGAAACATTGACCACACTGGTGATATATCCAAATTAAAACCTAAGGAACTGATGAAATACTCAGAATAGTTGAAGCAAAAGACTGTAAGAGACAAGTTGATATATAAGAAGAAGAAGACAAGACTCTTAAGGCAAGCTAGAGACATTCTAGATGAGTTAGTACCTGAGGTAGAATATGATGAAGATGATTCTACTATTGATCAGATTGATACTCTTATCAAGGAAATTCTAGATCAAGGCCCATATTTGTAGACAACAGCTATAAAACTTGTAGAGGATAACTTAGAGAAGAAGATGATAGGTAAGATGATGGATACGATAACTACAAATCAGAACAAATTGACATATTTGATAAAGGAACTTAAGTCTACATTTATTGAGGTAGGGCAATTGTTTACCAAAGTATCAAGGTATTTTGATTTTGTTCAAGATTTAGAAAAAAGTAGAGCAAAATCTTAGAAGAGGCTAGAGAACCTAAGTAGTCATCTTAATCCTATAACAAGCTCAGTCACTACTTTTAGTAGTCAGGTAAAGTAAATTTCATATAAGATAAAGCAGATTCAACATTAGCAAGATAACAAAATGCTCACCCTCCCAAAACTTCAATCCTCCTTATCACCTATAGTAGAGGTCATGAAACTAAATGTGAAGAAGGCAAAAGACATAATTGTATTACCAGACATGAGCATTCTAGATAGAATGGAAGAGATTTATTCTAGTTTGATTGAGAAAATCATTGCTTTGGGATACTTGCAGAAGGCATGGGAAACATCCTTTGATTCAACAAATATAAAATTCAAGGTGATCTTTGATAGGATGTAAGTAAGCTTTGTTTTAAGTGTACATATTTTAGTTTTTGTACCTTTGGCATTGTTGTCAAAGGGGGAGTATATGTATAGGGAATCATAAGTTGGTATATATTCTTTTGCTATGATCTTCTATTATTGAGATTGTGATTGCACAATTGTAAGAAGTTAGCATGTGTTTGCCATCAATGCCAAAGGGGGAGATTGTTGGTATTATGATGGATTTTGATCTAAAGTCATAAGGAGTTACATATTTGGTTGTCATTGATGGCAACTAAGTCATTAAAGTTATGAAATACAACATGTGAAGTAAAGACACAATCAGTAAGAAGGTAATGCAGAAAATTGACTAAGTCCTAAAGATCGGTAGACAATGAGAACATCACTTTGTTGGTGATCATAGTAGAAGTGAAATTATGAGGAGTGGTCATAGATACAACATTAACATGTTTATATTTTAGTGTGGTTCCAACCACAACTCATTTGGTTGATCGATAAAAGAGTTTTTGTTGTCTCAGACATTAAGACAGGTAGAACTCAAGAGTTCTTGAGTAACAGTTGGTAAATCATAGAGTGGTGAGCGGTTTAGTATGTGTGATGATTTCTAATGATATGATGATGTGGAATAGAGGTTATGGATTTAATGTTTTGACATTTATGTGATCAATGCAATCATTTAAGATGGATTAAAGGTGTTGCATTGGAGAAGTCAAAACGTGTTTGACTACATTGGAGATATAACTTGAAAATCTTATCTTGACCTAACGTGGTCATGATAAAACATTTATTCATCAAGATTATCACTTTGGAAAGTGGTTATTTCATGGGAAATTATTTTAAGATCATTTTTGGTACGTTTTATGTTGGTGCAAGTTGTGTATATATTGTGAACTACTCATATTGAAATCTTCTTGTTGTAGTAGTTGTTGTGGGTGATGCAATTAGGGTTTTGTGATTTCAATTTCAGGTTGCAATTAGAAAGATGATAGATAGAAAGAAGAGAGAATCTATAGAGTATAGATAATAGATTGGATATGACAAGAAATGAGTGCTACATCTAGATCACCCATCTTGTTGTTCCCTAATAGCTGCAACAAGAAAAATCATTTAACCGGGTGAACTTTAACAGGGTCTTTTTGTAAATCCTTTAACAGGGTAAATTCTTTATTGAGGTTTGAAATCCTATAGCGGGGTAGATAATAACTCATCTGATTGTACTCCTAACAATGTACTAATCACTCCTAACAGAGTGAACCCTCAAAAAGGGTATTTGTAGCTCCTAACAGGGAAAAGTCATTTACTGTAGTAGTGGGCTAGTGGGTGTCATCCCCACCATGGTTTTCTCCCTCTAACCAAGGGTTACCACAATAAAATATATATGTCATGTGTGATAAGTTTCTGGATGATTGATGATACTTTCTTTTATGTGTTTGCATCAGTTATATGCTTTGTGGTTTGGAAAGCATTTCAACAGTTATTTAGATCAGTGGTTGAATTTGTTTATTACATGTTTGGACTGATTCACCCCCTCTCAGTACCTAATAATTCCAATAGAATCCTCCCAAAAGAGTGTTGATTCACTTGAACCATATCCCAAGTGATTTTATCTTTAATAATCTCCCTACATTCTAGTATAAAGTTCCAGGATCTAGAACCACTAAGCGAGTTATTGGTTCTAAAAATACAAGTGGATCATTACCTTGAAGGTATTTGTTTGGTGAGGATATTAACCTATTTCCTATTATGTTCCTGATAGATTTTCCATACAAGCTTGGCCCCTAAATCCTGCTGAGTGTTGTTTTTATACAATTCAATGGCTAGGATCTCGAGATTCAATTTCCTCTCTTGAAAGAATAACGAAGTTATTCCCAGGGTTCTCCGGGGTCGTGGTACAACTTGCTTGGTTACTCAGTTGAAGATAAATGTGAATGTTCATGAAGAGGCCTTTGCTAGTACGTTCAAGACATCAAACTACAAAACAACTTTAGTACTTTTTGGTATTTTCAACTTAAAGATGTAATTTTTATGTTTTCAAGGTGATTTGTTTTAGATTTATGATGAAAATGAAATGAGGAAGGTAACAAGAAATGAAATAACTTGCAGAAAATGAAATCCTAACAGACTTAAACCGTTGTCAATCTTCCCTTGCAAATTGAATGATGGAGAGATTTGAAATAAACCCACAAAGTATAAATCAAACGATGTCAAAATTCTATACTCGATGGATGCAATCGTTTGGAGAGAAAATATATTAACTTGTGCAATATTTTCAAAATCTATCAAATCGATAAGCCACCAAGATACATGCACACACGAGATGGATTTATCATTAAGCCAAATAGATGATCTTTTCCACGCATTCATCACAAAAGGTAGATAGATAAAAGAAAACTCTAATTAATAGAAACACAGATTCAAAACACAATAAAACAATTGGCTCTTTGAAAATAATGAACAAATAATGCACATATTCATCAATTTTGCATAGATAGCAGAAAATATCACACCATGAATGAAGCACCAATTGTAGATCTTTATTGCATTAGGAATCCAACCCTATTACATTGCTTTTGATTATAATATATAGAGTTTTTATCTACAAACTTTGAAAGTCAAAATTAGGGCATCAAAGACTCTAAATTAATAAAAATGGACTAAAAATAAAAATTTTCTAAAAGAAAACTATTCCTAACTGATACTAAACAACTTGTATATATTTTTAATCCATTTACAATCAGTTTGTACATGCAAGAGGGATCAAACTTTCTAATAAAAGAGATAGAAAGGAGATGGGATTTCTTTGCATGCAACTGGAGTCTTCTTCTTGATCTTGGAGTTCTTCCTTGGAATATTCATCTGGGGTTCTCTCTATGGTGGGAACTGATAGGGGACCCTTAGTACTTCTAAAAAAAACTCAAGTTAGGCACCCATCTGATCTGGAGTTCAACTTCCATGCAAAAAAGTGATCTCGATGGAAAGACCCATAAATTCAAACCCCGATCTTCACTCTGAAGTTTTCAAGTGCCAAAATTTACGAAGTGTTAGAACCCAAAAATGGAGGCCCCCAAGTTTATTCCCTTTCTGAGGCTGAAAGGCCAAAATTTTGGGAGGGCCGAAAGGGCTGAAATGCTAAAATGTCAAATTTTAGCCTTTTAGAAAATGTCTAAGTGTAGAAAACTGCTTTTTGCAAAACTGTTGAATGGATATGAGGCATCAGTTTGGAAATACTTCTGGATGGGAAGCTCAGAGCCTCTGTACTATCTATTGAACTTCTTCATAATTTATCTCTTTTCCCTTCACTTTGTTGACCCTTTGTTCTTGCTTCTATCTAAGAATGGTCAATTTAGAAGCAAAGAACTTGATCTCTTCATGCTCCGAGATTCTCTACATGTCTTCCTTTGAGTAGAACAATTGGTGTAAGGCCTCTTTAGTGCTAACACCTGCCATAATATCTCCGAATTGCTATACTTCCTCTTCCACTGGATGCATGATTTTCTTATCTTGGTCTCGGTATAGGTCCAAGACAATCCCTATGAAGAAATCATCTATTTCTCCTACCCTTTCCATGACTTCTTTTTTTTTCCATTATGAGGGCTAGGCACTCTTCGAAGACCTTAATTTTCTTGGTTATGCACTTGATCCAAGTTTCGAAGTTGTCTAGTTCTTCACCTTCATATATATTTACTAGGATTGAGAAGCATTGCTTCTTAATTATCTTTAGGTCTTGGAGGGTGGTTTGCCATTTGGTTATCTCAGAATCTAAGCCATCTTCACCATCCATTTGGTTTATCAACTTTGTATTTTCAATCAAGATGACTCTGTAAGGCTTAAACACAAGTCTGATAACCCCTTCTCCGTACTGTTCAAAGTCATTCTTCCAATACACACTTTCTTGGATGAAGGAAGGGGTCATACCCACCGATAAATCTGGAGTGGCCCTTTTCTCTAAGATGGCTTGTAATGTAAATTTTGGGAAACTGGGGTCAATGGGACCCACCATCTTATGAAGGAGTTTCTTCAGAGCCTCATTTTTCTCTGTTAAGGACTTGATGGTCTCTTCCTCCTTGCTCATAAATCCTAGATCATGATTTAAACTTAGAGCTGCTAATGTCTTACTCTCTTCCATGGTGGGCTCGCCCAAGTCTACCTCTTCAAGTGTATAATCTTTGGGGGTCACTTGTGCTTGAGAGGTACTAACAGAATGAATTTCTATTTGTACCTTCCAGTGACCCCTAGTGTCTTGGGTGACATAGGATATGGTCCTCACTGGTATGTTTGTCGTTTCTTGGTGAAAATATTACCCCAAGAATGCCATGTCTATATCTTCTCCTTCTTCATCATCGGTGTAAGTTCTCTTTCTAAGTTGAATCTCTTTAGTAAACCAACTAGGTTTACTAAAGGTGGTGACTGACTAATATGGGGAAACATGGAGGATTGAAGCCAAGTTTTGTGATCTGGGGGTCATCTCCTCCTCTGACTCTTTATCCTATTCCCTTTCTTGCTCACCTTCTCCCTCATTCATTTCTTCTCTGTGACCTTCCCCTTCTCCCTTCTCTTCTTCTCTTGCCCTATCTTGTCAATCCTTGTCTTGGTCTTCATCCCCTGAGGAACTGATCAACACTTCTGTATTAAGGCCAGTCATGGCCTCCAGTGTGGTTTTGAAGGGTGACACAACTTCTATGCTTATTGACCCCTGGGGAGTCAGGATGAATCAAGGCAAAGGAGCTGATGGTGGTGGAGCAAGTGTTGGCATTGTGAGTGGCAGAGTAGGAGTAGGAAGAGTTGGTGGTGGAGTAGGCATTGGAGTTGGGAGAGAAGGTGGTGGAGTAGGAATTGGAGGTGGGAGAGAGGTTGGTGGAAGGGGAATGTGAGGCGGTGGAGTAGAAGTGGAACTTTCTCCTGTAGCTTTATCCTTTGTTATGTTCTGAGCCATTGTGACATCTTGATTTTTAGGCCCTTAGCCAATGTTAGAGCCTATCCTTGTGATTGGCATGTTTAGTGTGGGATTGGCAAATTGGGATGGAGGCGGAGTGAGGGTCACTTGGGGCTGGATGAGTGATGGTGCTCCCATGTCATATCCTATTGCTGAATCTAGCATATCCTGTCCCTGGTCTGCAAAGCCTTCTAGGCCTTCAAAATTATATATCTAGAACTCATCTGAGCCTAAGGCATCTAGACGATTATCATTCTCTTTAGGATACTCTATGTGTTTCCTAGTAGTCTCCTTTTATTTCCTCTTCTTAGGTCTTGTCCTTTTAACTAGAGGTACATATTCCTCTTCTTCTGGCTCCTCTTGTAAGGTTGATGAAGGGTGCTCCCCTTAATGCCACAAACACATAACAGAAATAGAGAAACAACAACAATCTGCAAGAACAGAAAATGGGCTTCTTATTATCTCCACAAATGTGGAATTACAAACTTTCAGAATTACAATATGCAAAGCCACATGGGCATTTCACTTACAATATTCTGTAGGACAAAGCCTCAAATTATTACTCCGATCCACCTAGAACTGCCCCGAACTGCCTAAGACAACACTACGGGCCTTCTTTATATAGGCAATTTCCACCGCCCGAGAAGGTTCCAGAAATTTAGTCCTTAGGGCCGACCAAACTTAGAATCATTTTATTTTTCAACTTAGTACATCAAAGTCGGCTCAAAATAACTTTTGAAACCTGAAAATTTTTGAAGGAAAATTATTTTCTGCTATTTCAGGTGGCCCAACTTCCGGAGACCATAAGTCATCACCAGTTGACCCGAATGACTATTATAACCCCATTTTGGAAATGCCACGAAGCACTCTACAATAGCTCGATGATGCAAGCATCATCGAGCCCAAGTTTTGACCTCATTCGGGGACTCTAAAGCCTTCAAAACTGAGCTCGAAGTTTCTGTACCCTATTTTCAATACCAAAAATTTTCAATATCTTCAAAACTAGACCTGATCTAGCCATGAAACTTTACTGGCAAGCTGATATGACTGAGATGAGCCTCCACATGCAAAATCAGAACATTCCGAGATCATATGGCCAACTTACTAAAAATAGCAAGTTTCCATAAATAGAAGCTCTGTACAAAATAGCCCTTATTGAATAGAAAAACACATATTTTTGGGTGATGCAAGATTTCCCTTACACCCAGGATGCTCCTGCATCAAAGGTTTCTAGTCGTAGAGATGCAGAAGCTCTCCTCCTTTTATAGATTTTCTTCCCATTTTTGGTGGTAGGGGAAGATTGGCCAGAAGTGGAAGGGACTTCATCTTTTGGGGCCTTTGATGATCCCAGTGGAGGATCTATATGTCTAGTCATCCTAGTTTTTGGAGCCTTCTGCCTTGGATTTGAACCATACTCTACTGCATGTTCATGGCCATATACTGTCTTTGGTTTCTAAGGTAGGGCCTTCTTATACTGAGCACCATAGACATCTCTCCACATTTCTTATCCACCTTCTTGGGTGGATCCATCAATGTATTCACAAGGATTGGATCCATCTTATAATGCCTCTTAATCCATGTTTCTGTTGTTCAGATCACATGCCTAGCTCAAAATTCAATATCATCATTCTCATTCTTATCAATTTCTACATTCATGATGGGCCTATTGTATATTTTGTCCACAGTGTAAATTGACTCTAGTACCCTATCTGAATCTTTATCCCAAACCTGCAGGGGAATACTGATCTTTAAGGCTTCTTATGCTAGTGCAAGGGATATCTTGCAGTAGTCCCTAATCCTTACCTCATGATCATCCACACAATTCATTCAATGATATTCTAGGTGGGGTTCATGGACGTATAATTTGCCAATGATATGGCTATATGTGCCTATGGGGTCAAATCGGGGCCAGACAGTTTTGTAGAGTTGAAGTGGGAACTCATCCCACTCGAAGGACAAGGATTTTCAAACCTTCATGTCTTGGAGAGTGTATGGGCCCAGAAGAATAGGGAAGTCCCAACAATGCTTCTTCTTGTGTTTTATGTGTTCGTAAGCATCTGTGAGCTTCCTGGTCATTTCTAGAATAATTACCTAGTTAGATGGGTACCTGGGAAGCTTTTTTGGTTGTAAAGTAGACCCTGCCACCTAGATGTATGTAAATATCCTGAATTGTAAGTAATAGGCCCTAATGGTCCTTACCTTGGCAGCTACTTCTTCTGACATTTTCTTTGCAAAATCACCTTCAATAGATCAGATGATTGCAAAGATGAAAGCGTCATTCACTATCCTGTAGTTCAGGCTATCTTCTGGCATATTTTCCCTTTTTAATAGCAGCAGATATACAACATGGGGCCATGCATTTTGATCATTGATGTTCCCCCTTTTATTAAGCCCTGGATAGTCTTCCCATGTAGCTAAAAAGTACACTATGTATGTACTCATGTAGAATTTTGGGTTATGTCTCACCGCAATCAGTTGTCCGTCCAATCTATGACTAATAATGGTGCCCCAATCAAACCTGGCCCTGTAGCTTCTGATCTTTTCTATCAGGAGGATCATCCAATCCTCAAGTTTGATTGACTGAGGTAGTCCATACACTTGTCTCAGTAGTGTTACTACCGCCTGGATGTCAACTTTTAAATACCCCGTCTTGAGGTCTATCTTATCCAGTTTGTTTTTTGGAAGAGGTTGCTTGAGGTAGTGTCATTCACAATATCATGTGCCTCTTCACTTTTGTTTCTAAACCACTTGAGGCCCTTTTCAATGAAGAAGTCATAGAACTTATCTATGCCCTTATGGAGGTGGAAGACCTCTTCTACAATGCCCGGTCTTATGTCCAACACCACCTATCCTTCTGTATTTCTGACCATTCTTTCATCTAGATTGTAGTGGTTGGCTAGGGTCATGATTAGCTTAGATGATGAGACAACCACTGGGTGGGCTGCTGCATTAACCAAGCTTGATAGGACTAGTGAGGTGCAATCCTAAGATCTTCTTGCTGGTTGGGAACATCTTACCAAGAACTGATCCCAGTCTACATTCCCATTGTCCGTGTCTATGATCTCTGTATGCTTGTTCCCAATATTTGAAGCGGGGTGATTCCCCTTTTATAGGTACTTCATCGGGGATACTGTTTGTTTCTCAGGCATTCCTATGAAAAAAGTGCAAGTATCGGTATTTTTTATTGAAAGGAAACTATGAAAAGAAGGGAAGGAAAATGATTAATCTAGGAAAATAGGAGTAGAAGGCCCTCAAGAAGTCATAAATGCAATTTTTTGTCTTTTGTCCTTTTTGATCTTTTGAATGCCAAAAATGATGTCGGGGTCTTAAAACGCCGAAAGTGCAAAAGAGAGAAGTTGGAGAAACAAGCCTTCTCGGTCTTCCATTGTGTGAAAGTTCGACCAAGGTTTTAGACTCTGAAAGTCTGAAACTACCGAAAGAAGGTCCTTGTCACTTGGAGTTTTGGCCCTTTCAAAATTTTGAGGGTTTCAAACATCTTGGTGGTCTAAAATGTTGACACCTTCAAAAAGCCAAAATTCCCTTGGTGACAACTCAAGGGGACAGATGATTTTTGGCCTTTCAGAGGCCAAAAACCTGTGACTAGGTCATGACGTGCACAAAAACCCAAAACCATAAAACATGAGAAAGAAAGAAAAAGGAACAAGCGACCACTCCGCAAGTCCAAGGGGTCAAAAAAACCTAGGGACCTGTTGAAGGGACTTTGTGACTGGGTCCGCCAATAGATGTTAGTTATCACCGGGTACCGGGGTACCGGCCAACTTCGCTTGTAAAGGTTATCCAGAGAAATGAGATTCTTTGGGCCTTCAAGCACCTGAGAGTCAGGTCTCGATAGTGCAGAGGCTTGGTTGGGAGTGTGATTGTTTTTTTCAGGGGGATAGCTGGTTATCTCGGCTCGTCTACTCCAGGGATTTAGGTAAGTGAGGCTTCCTGCAAACATTCACTGATTACCAAATAACTTCAAAAGATACATCAGGGTTATAAATATTCCATCTACTTATAGTTTATGCCAAACATCCAAAACATCAACCATGTTCTAACATGCTACACTAAATACTGAATAAACATAGAACCAACAGTTCATACTTATCGCTATGGCGAGTGGGAGCAGAGCACGGGAACTAAGAACGCGGGATCTACCAAATTTAAGTTTGAATTTGGGCACGACTGGTTCGAAGGAGGTAGGATCTTCTGAGAACAGTAAGTAGGACAATGGGAAGGACAATGAGAACCAAGGGAAGGATCCTGATGCTAGTCTGGCACCTGGGGACCCGGGTGGGGGACCCAATACTGATGAAATACATAAGTCTTCCAGAAAATGGGCGTCCCTTTTTGGAGTCAGACCCTCAGGTAAATCTTGTTTACCACCGGTTAAGAAAATTTCAAGACCTTCTCAAGGTAGCTTTGCAATAGACATCCCAGACCAGATTATTGATCATTCTATAGCTAGAATGAATAACTCCCTGGTTGGAAGATTTTAGGGGTTAGACTAAATATTGAAGTGGTAAGGGCCTTCGTATCCCAAAGATGGGGTATGAAAGGGAAATTAGATGTGGTAGCCATGAAAAAGGGATGTATGTCTTTTTTTTCTCTTGTGAGGAAGATAGAGTGAATTTCCTATGCAACGGGCCCTGGATGATGGAGAAAAATACTCTGATTCTCCAGAAATGGTGGCCCAATTTAGTCTTCGAGGAGGAAGATGTCAGTCAGGTTCCAGTATGGATCAAGCTCCATGGTTTTCCTCTTGAATACTGGCTGGAGGATATATTTGCAGGGATAGCTAACTCATTTGGAGAACTTCTCTCTATAGATAATGTTACTGCTTCCAGGAGAAGACTCACCTACGCAAGGATCTGTGTTGGCATTACTCAGGATACTGATATGCTTGAGAAAATAAATATAAACTCTAAATTGGGATCATGGGAGAAAGCTATTGAATATAAAACAATCCCTTTTGCATGTTTTCACTACAAGAAAGCTGGACATTGGGCAAAGAAGTTCCCGACAAAAGTCACCCAAAAAAATAACAAGAAATGGGTTCCTGTAGGGAGGACTATAAAAGCTGGAAGAGAGATAGCTAGGGAAGGCCAAAAAAAAGAGAAAAAGGGAAAAGATAGTAAATCTAACACTAATAATAGTGTTCTAATGGGAAATATTGTGATATCTAAACCTATTGTAGTTATTCTTACAAATAATGAGGATCCTGAGAAAGATGAAAATGAGGGACAAAATCAGGATATAGAAGAAGCCCAAGTGGAAGAGGGGGAGATTATGGAATCAGTAATAGTGGATATAGAAGTTGAAGAAATGGAAGATCTTAATGGGGAGAAAAAGGACAAACAACAGGAAGGAAGCCCAAAGTTCGACACTCAAGAAGTGAATGCAAATTCTAAAGAGCAGCATAAACAACAAGATATGGCGGTGAGTCAAGAAACCCTTAATCGATCGGAAATGACCCCTAAGGGGGGAAGAAATCATGAAAATGAAATACCTAACAGGGGGGACCCTACTGAAATAAGACAAATCCTTGCGGGGGAACAGAGTGAAATTGAAGATGAGAAAGAAAATCAAGGAGAGAAAAAAAAGGAAAGAAGGACAAAGAACTACCAAGCAGAAAGGTAGCAACAAGAAGTAGTAGGAATGGAGATGTGGGAGCTATTATATCTTCTCTAGGTAGGCCGTCAAACCAAAAGGCGAGAAATAAAGAGGCCAAAAATAATATTGCAGATGGAAGCCAATGAATTCTAGAGGTAGGATCCTTTGTTAAATCATGAAGATTATATCTTGGAATATTAGGGGGCTGAATAATCCCCATAAGCATGAAATTGTTAGGAATATGATTAGGAAAAATAAACTAGATATTTTTCTGATTCAAGAAACTAAAATGCTCAAGGATAAAGTTGAAAAGCTTAGATTTTTTAAGAATGGAATAACTTGTGGGGGTGACTCTAATGGTGCTTCTGATGGCATTGCTACCATCTGGAATGGAGACATAATAAAAGGGGATATTATATATCAAGGTGATATTGTGGCTTGTATCAGGTTTAGGCATCTGAAAGATAATACCTCCTGGGTTTTGACTAATATTTATGCACCAATACTAAAAAAGGTAGAGAAGTCTTTTGGCAGTAGTTGTCTTCTTTGAGAAAGTCCTTTAATAATGAAGAATGGATTGTTATGGGAGACTTCAATACCCCATTAAGAGAAAAGGAAAAAATTGGAGGAAGCCAATCTAATCTGGACAGTAGGATGGACCTTATGAATTTTGTTGACTGCCATTTTCTCCATGACATTGAGTTACAGGGAACTGAATATACCTAGACTAATAGAAGAAATAGTAAGGACCTCATTAAATTTAGGCTAGATAGGGCTGTCATTACTAATGATTGGTTCACTAATTATTACTACTCTTTATCGACCCATATTAGGGTGGGATCGGATCATAATCCCATCACCTTTCTGGCTGACCCAATTGATAAGAAAAGGAACTTTCCATTTAGATTTGAGAAAATGTGTACTTTGCACCCACACTTGAACAAAGGATAGAGGAGTGGTGGAAAATAAATATTAAGGGGACTGCTATGTTTATCCTAGCTAAAAATCTTAAAAATGTCAAGGATAATATCAAAGCTTCGAACAAAGAGACTTTTGGCAATATATTTTTTACTAAGGCTAGTGTTAGTTTAGATATTAAGGAAATCTAGGAGAGTGTCCAAAAGGATGGTTATGCTTATATTTCTAGAGACCAAGAGAGTGAGAAGCTGGTTAAGATGCATGATATTATTGCAAAAGAAGAAATTTTTTGGAGACAGAGATCGAGAAAGATTTTCTTGAAGGAGGGCGATAGAAATACTAAGTATTTCTTTATGACAACGATAAAACACATAATGGCTAATAAGATTTCTAAGCTAAACATTAGTGGAACTATTTCTAATAATGAGGAGGAAATCAAATTGGAGGCAAAAAACTTCTTTCAAAACTTGTTGCAAAAGGATAGTGAGCTTGACAAGGATGAACAAAGGGAATTTCTGAAGTGCATTCCAAATATTCTTAATGAAAATCAGAATGTCGGGCTCAATGCTATCCCTTCTAACTCTAAGATTAAAAAGGATGTCTTTTCTTTTGAAGGAGAAAAATCCCCAGGGTCAGATGGTTTTCCTATGTTATTCTTCCAATATTACTGGCACATTTTTGAAAAGGAGGTGACCAATGCAGTTAAAGAAAGTTTTGGAACTAGAAAACTTCTGAAGGAGTTGAATAGAACTTTTATAGCCCTTATCCCTAAGAAATAGGGAGAAGATAAGATGGATCAATTTAGACCTGTTAGTTTGTGCAACTCTGTTTACAAAATTATATCTAAGGTTCTTACTACTAGGATTTTGGTGATTCTCTCTTCTTTGATTTCTTGGCAACAAAATGGTTTTGTGCTTGGGAGACAAATCATGGACTCTATCATAAGTATCCATGAAAATGTTCATTCTCTTGTGATGTCTACGAAGGAGGGCCTTATTCTGAAACTAGATATGTCTAAAGCTTATGAAAGAGTGGACTGGGAGTTTCTGGTGCAAGTCCTGAAGGCTTTTGGATTTAATAAAAAATGTACTGATCTTATTTTCCAGCTTATTTTGTCACCAACTTTTTCAGTTTTGGTTAATGGGTCTCCTACCTCGTTCTTTAAATATTCAAGGGGACTAAGACAGGGGGATCCCCTGTCCCCTGTTCTTTTCATCCTCATGGCTGAGTGCATGGGAAGGTACATGGAGAATCATGTGAGGAAAGGTGACATTAAAGGGTTACAACCATCTTTGGAGAACCAAGTTTGCTCTCATCAGCAGTTTGTTGATGACTCAATAATTATGGGAGAAGCCTTTGTTAAAAATGATAGCAATATTAAGAAAGCTTTGACTAATTATGGGAAAGCTTCTGGCTAGATTATAAATTGGGTGAAAGAGTTCGGTGTATCTCTTCAATGTCCCTGACAGAAGAAAGATGAGAATCATAAAGATATTAGGATGTGACTTGGGGACTATGCCTGGTACTTATCTTGGTCTCCCTCTCTATTTGGAACCTCCTGATACTTTTTGGAGCTCCTTAGTGAACAAATTTCACAGTAAAATTGCGGATGAAAAGGGATGCTACTAAGTCAAGCAGGTAAAATACAGATTCTTAGAGCTACCCTCCAAGGTCTCCCTCTTTATGCTTAGAGCATTTTTAAAATCCCCAAAAAGTTTGGTGAAGCTATTGAAAAAATTCAAAAATAGTTTCTGTGGACAGGGATGGAGAAAAAAAGGATAGTGCTTATAGCCTAGGACAAAGTTTGCTATCCGATCAAAAAAGGTGGCTTAGGGCTAAGAAGAATTAAGAATTTGAATGAGAATCTCCTTACTAAATTAATATGGAGATACTATAACTCAAAAGGAGAATGGAATCTTATATGGGATACCAAGTGTAACAATGATAGGCCTAATCTTGATGCCTTTCTGAATGAGGATAGGGAGAGAGTTGGATCCTTCATATGGAAAAATGTTATGAAAAATAAATCCAGAATCAAAAAAGGAATTAAGTGGAAAGTGGGAAATGGAAGCAAGGTTATTTTTTGGGAAGATGAGTGGATTCTTCATTCCCCCCTCATGGAATTCCCTGAATGGAGTATCTTTGAGAATCAATGTAAAATTATTTTTGGAAGGAAAGTTGAAGACTATTGGGAAAGGGATCACTGGAAATATTTATCTATCATTAATATAAGACTGGGTCATCTCAACAAAATTCTCAACTCAATCAATTTGATTGAGGAAGAGGATAAGATTGTTTGGAAACATAGTACTGATGGTAACTTAACTGTCTCTTCTCTGTACCATTTGGAGTTTGAAGACCTTATTGATCCTTTTTGGGTGAAAGTCTGGGATAAAAACCTCATTCCTAAAATTAATGTTTTTTTTCTGGATAATGATGCAAAATAAAATTATGACTACTGACAATCTCAAAAAAAGAGGTATGACTATTGTTAACAGGTGCTATCTTTGCAAGAAAGAGGAGGAAAGTGCGGGACATATCTTCATCCATTGCTCATTTGTTAGAAAGATCTGGCATTTTTTTTCTAGATCCTTAATATTGAGTGGGTCTTTCCTGATAATCTGGAGAGTCTTTTTAAATCTTGGATCTATCCTACAAAGCATGACACAGTTGTTAAGATCTAGAATTTTGTCCTTCCCCCTGTTTGCTGGGGGGTCTGGAGAGAAAGAAATGATAGAGTGTTCAGAGACAAGATGACTAGTGAAAATGAGGTTTTCTTTAAGATTAAGAGAGCCATAAAAGATAATCTTATGTTATAGGATAAAGTGTTGGAACCTCTACAGGAGAATGATATTACCCTGTTCAAAAATTGGAAAATCAATGGCAATTCTAGAAAAAAGGATAACAAAACTAAAAGAGAGGATGCTAGATGGGATTGTCCCCAAACGGATGGCAGAAAATCAATTTTGATGGTGACTCTAAGGGAAATCCGGGGGTGGCAGGATGTGGCATTGTCATCAGAGATGAAAATGGTGTCTGTACAGGTATACAAACTATCCCCATTGGTAATCAAATGAATCATCTTGCAGAAGCCTGTGCGGCTCTTCAGGGTCTTATTTTAGCTAAAGAAAATGGTAGCACTAAAGTCTGGTTAGAAGGGGATTCTCTCAACATAGACAAATGTTTAAATAATGACACTCCTGCCTCATGGACTATTTATAATATTATTCAAAAAGCCAAAGATATTATGCGCTCTTTTGAAAATTGTATTATTACCCATAATTACCATGAGGTAAACGGTGTTGCTGACTGGGCGGCGAATACTGCATGTAGGAGTGATGAGGTGGCACAGTGGAATGATGGAAATGATGTGCCATCTCAAGTGAAATTATTTCTTGAGATGGATCGATTGAGGAGCCGTCAAAAAATTATTATAAGTGGTAAGTTGTTTTAAAATCATTAATATGGAGGTGATGTGTCATTATTGCCTTCAAAGATGTAAGTACTCTTTCATGAGTGCGAGCTGGATTTGGCACACTTTCTGGGTCTTTTTGGCTTTGCGTAATATTCATTTTGGCATTATCATTTTCCATTACAGTAATATTTGCTACAACCAGAGTAAGAAAATGGGTGGAAATAAGAAAAGAGTTGAGCCTGTTAATTGTAACAACTGGAAGAAAAAGCATAGAGTTTGGAAAATCGTGACAGAGGGTGGGTTGACTATTTTTCTAGAACAACTCCATGGCAGGAATCCTTCTATCACTGGGATCTTTACAAAATTTGGAAAGAGGGCAAGATTTTGGTTGGTGACCAGTATATGGAGGTAACAGAGGAGATCATTGTTGAAGCTACGAGAATGGGTATGGATGGAGTTAAGTTTTATAGAGATATACTGATCTCGGATAAAGCTTGGGAGACTTTCTCGGAAGATGAGAAAGAAAAGAATAGACTGATCAAGATTGATGCTTCCTACCATAATCTGAAGCGCATTTCCAGACCCTGGAGGTATGTCCTTTATGTGATTATCAGCTATATCACTCTTGATGGTAGGTTTACTAGGGCATATGGGCACCATTTCATGTTATTAAACCATTTTAGGCACAAGGTTAAAGTCAGTTTACCTTAAAATATTTGCTTAGTTCATTAGATGCTACCATTTCTAGCTTACAGAAAGACTTGAAGGGGGATCGTGCATCCCACCAAGGGCTTATGCTTCTCATATATGAGGTGCTAAAATATAAGAAAGTGGAAAGGTCATTGGGGAAGAATATATTGAAGGAGAAAGAAGAGACTAATGGGGATGAAGATGATAGTATGTATGGAGAAGAAACAGAAAGTGAAGAGGCGTCCAAAGGGTTTAAAACCCCTAAATCTAACAGAAAGGGTGTTTCAAAAAACCAGAAGAAACCCTACTCTGAAGGGTCAGAAATAGAGAAGGAAAAGTGATGAGGAGATTGGGGAGGTAAGAAGAAAGAAAAAGGGTAAAAAGATAACTAAGAAGAAGATTCAGAATGAGGAGTCGAAAACAAAAACTGATATTGAGGAGGAGAAAAAGGAGGATAAAAAAAGGAAATGCAGGGAGGGTAAGGAAAAAGTTAAAATTACCTGTAAGAGTAGCCACTCCAGTAAGAGGAGAATTAACGTTACCTTGGACGAGGAAGATTTAAAGGAAAACACATAGGGGAATAGGGAGGATAAGGAAAAAGGGGAGAACAGGGAGGAGAGGAAAGATGAGGGCATTGATGACACCAGTCTCAGGGGGAATACTGAAGATAAAAAGAAGGAAGAAGGAAATATAAAAGATGAAAAGAATAACAGAATTGATGAAGATTCTAGGTGTAAGGAATGTGATTTTCATGACAATGTGGACACATGGGAGCACCATTTCTCTACGGAAAACATAGATTGAATTGCGGGTTTCACTGGTCTAGTAAGAAACTTGATTGATGATCAGAATAATATGAAAAAACAAGTTGATATTATAAAGGCCGAGATAAATATTCTTAGTAGTATGGGAACTGGGGAAAATCCGGTGGCTATTTGTTTGAATGAAATGAAAGAAGTGGTAGGGAATTTTCAAGCCCAGGCAAAATTTGTTAATAAAGTGGGGATAATGGAGAGAAAAATCAAAGACATCCAAGATAGGGCTGAGAAAGACAGTAATGCTGAGCAGATCACGAATCTGACTACTAAGGTGGAGAGGTTGGAGGCTACAGTTAAAAAAATTAAGGAACAATGTCTTATTAGTCTCAAAGCTTACTGTGGCCATGTGCAGATTCTGATGGACAAAATGGACAGGGATAGCAAAGGAGAAGGAAAGTAGAGAGATCAAAGAGAGAATTGGCCTGGGATCGCGTACCAGAGCTAGTACTAAGAAGAACAGTCCTAAGGAGGACAAAGACACTGTGGAGCTCAAGAGTTTGGTCAGCAATATGCAGATTATGATCATTTAAGTGGAGGAATTGGTGCACGGGATGTAGCTATCCTATTTTCTATCCCTTTGGGGGTTTTTGATGTCCCTATTTTTATTGCTGTATCTGTGGGACCTCTTTTGGCTTAGTTGCTTGTTTTTCTGTTTCCTTTCCTTTTTGGGTGCTCGGGCACAACTATTTTTTTCTCTTTGTTGAACATTTGTTTTTAACTCTTTAGGTTTTAGGTCCTTGTAAAACTTTATGAACCTTATTACTTTGTAAAGGTTTCAGGTCCTTGTAAAACTTGTTTTTACTTAATCAGAACAGTTCATACTTATCCAATAGCGAGGAAAAAGAAGGTCATTAATCTACTTAAACATTAGAGCAAGGGACATAAAGAACATACAACACAAAAAGAACATTAATCCAGAGATCAGAATGCTAACAACATCATTCAGAGAATCCTTCCTTCTTCATTAACATGTTTCCAGCTAGAACTGGTGCATACAATAATGGCAGCTCCAAGGGAGCATCTAAATACTGATAACTTCTAACAACTAAGGAGCATTGAGCTCTGCAACTAAGAACTGAAAAACTGAAAGTGCTATAGCTATGGACTACAAAATCATCAATTTCTCTGACCCTTCGAATGAGGTCAGGCTTATTATTTATACACAAGTTTTCCCTAAACCTAACCTATCTTACTTTACACTTTAAATAATATAATACAATTTTCGATGGTTGGTACTACCTACACCACACTACAAAGACCTCGAGAGGGAAAAGGTCTGACATGTCAGAAGAATAAGACAAGAAAAGAGAAGTCAAAGAATCAGCCTTGGGAAGAGAGCTGGGAGGAGAAGAGAAGAAATCCAATCCCCTAGGGATCGAGGCTACATGCCTCATCAATGAAAAGTGGCTCCCTGTCTTTGATGCGCTAGGTGTTATGTTGGAGTGGCGCCTTAAGAAGACCATCTATCAGAATCATCCTCTGAGCCAAAGTGCCTTGTTTCCATTACCTACTTTCTAACACCTTCATTAACTATCTGATAGTGACCAGTCGGCTCTAGGAACCGAGACACTGGTCACTAAAAGAATATAAAATTGTGGGATCTGGAAGCTTGCACTCCCAAAGAATAAATACAAAATACATCTTCTGGTGATCATCCCTAGAACCCGGAGAATTTTATTATTCCTTAGTATCATTGAAGGTTTCCAAGAGCCAAGCAATTCCATCTTCGTCAATATCTTTGAGGCTGGCTCGATGGTACTTGGTCACCTCCACTTGCTCGCCAAGATCTGGAACATTTGCTTTAAATTTTGCGGCCATCTTTGCTGTGTCATGACCCTAGAGAACCATGCAAGTTATCCGTGCCATTTTTGCTCCATCTACCCCCTTCAGGGATTGATACCAAGATTTCATTAGCTCGTCAAATTTTCCCATGATGTATTCTTTCAGAGTACATGTTTCAGTACTAAAAGGATCAACTCCAGAGACCTTTGAAATGAATGACATATATAAATTAAAAGAATATTGAACTTCTTGGACTTTGTCACACAGGTCCCCTACCAGTTGCTTGATTACCTCTAATGTGAGGTCAAGTCTGGAGTGCTAGGTCCAGACAAAGTCAAAAGACTCCTCTCCCAAAATTCCAGCCTCGGAGACAACTTCTTCTCCAATACCAATGAGCTTTGCCAACTCAGCCTTCCATGCTTCATATTTTTCAATGTCTCCCTCCCAGATGGAGTAGTAGTTTCAGCCTGGTGTAGGGTATTGCTAGCCACATATAAGTTTGGGAGTGTGGATACTAAAAAATGCCAGACATTTCCCACCAATTCGGTAATCCATTCATTGACCACATGGGCCTTTCTCTTCATAGCCCGTAGTGAATCTATGTCACCCTGAGGGAGTGGTGACCCAGATGTGGAGACTTTTGAGGGAATGGTAGTAATAGGCTGTGCAAGCTCTGTCAGTAGCCCTATGAGGTTTGTATTCTTTTCCTTTTCTGCCCTAAATTTCTGGGCCTCTTTTTCATAATGGGCCTCTACCACTTTGGCCACTTCTTTTAATAGGTCTAATTTTCCCTGCTTCCCTCTCTTCCCTAGAGATATTTCAGTGATGGTGTATTCATCAGCCTTTTCCATTATTTCATCTGCGTCTGGGGAAGGTGTTGCGATCACCGCAACTGTATCGCCGCCCGGCCTAGTCTAAAGAGTATGGACTATCCAGGATTTCTTGGCCTTGGGAGGATTCTGTGTTTGTGCCATCATCTCTGCCAAGGAGAGATGGGCCTTGGGTGTTACTGGGGCCTTCCTCTTTTAGGACTCCACCAACCATATTGGTGGTAGGGGTGGCCTTGCAGCTAGAATTTGTTCCTGTAGTTCCCCTCCAAGGTTTTGTTGTGTCTCCCCGGTATTCTGAGCCATTTCTGACTCCTTTCCTACATTCTCAGGATCACCAGAAATAATTATCTTAGTAGTACTTGTATCATTTTCCCCAGTGTCTACACCCTTAGCATTGTTTGGATCAACGTCTGTTTCTCCAAGGTTATGTTCCCCACCTTTTTGTTGTTCTTCGTCAGCCTCTTCTGCTGGAATATTTTCTCCTATTGGTGTATTTTCTAGAGGTGGTGGAGGTAGCGGGCCAAGATTTAGCATTTGGGCAGCTATGATTACCTCACCAAATGTTACCCTCAAAGGTAGTGTTTGGAGCATGGCAGTTGGGGTCATAGTTGATCTCGTGGGTCTGGTTTCCCCAACCGATGTCATTTGATCATCTTGTGTTTGCCTGCTTTGCATAGTCCCTGCAATCTATATCTCCAGGATGTTAGAGATATCTACCTATTCTTGTTCCTTTTGTTCTTCTACCCGGGCTTCCTTCTCTTGGGCAGCTTCTTGGTTCAGGACTTCTTCTTCTTGTGCGGCGATGTCTTCCGCCAACTTCGTGATATCTCCCTGCAGATTCCCAAATTTGTCAGTCCCAAATACATCATCAAATTCATGTGGAGGGGAGGTCTTCAGGATATCTTCAGGTCTTGTGTCTGGCTCCAGGGAGTCAAAAGAAATAATTTGCATTTCTTGGATGCTTGGCATCCCAAGTTCTGGCTCCACCTTTGGCTGAGGGTTAGTCATCTTTTTCTTTCTCCTAGTTATCAAAGGTGGCCCTGAATCCATCATAGCTACCCACTCCTCCTCTGTTCCGGTCCCTATTTCTCAGACCATCAATGTTTCCAGTGAAGGGGAAGAGGGAGGATGGACAGGTCCGGTCATACGTACCGGGGTGGCCAGCCGGGTGATTAATTTTTCTTTCATCTGTTGGGTGGCTGCCAGTGTCTCTTGCATTTTCTCCATTGTAGGGGTTGCAAATGGGGTTTGCGACGGGGTCCCCATTATCCTTTTTCCTCTATCCTCCCCTTGTGGGGAGGTTCTAGCCCCAAAAGTTGAGCCCTGCACAAACGGGCCAAATTTACGTGTGCTTCTTGGGCATGCCTTCTGAAAATACACATGGCTGCATTCGACCACATCGTGGGTAAGATCCTTAATTTTTGGACCTTCCTAGGAATTCCAATCTACTATGGGGAGAGCCATTTTGTCTACTCCCTTTTCTTTATATTGTGGGTCCATAATGGACCCGGTGTCTAAGAAGTCATTCGGGAACTTTTGAAGCTTCAACCTCTCCATCATCCCCATTTTCATTCAGATGAAGTGCCAACTTCGAACTTCAAATTCATCCTGGAAATCTTCCCAAAAATCTTCCATGTGAAATGCATGGGGCTCTGATACCCGAGGAAGTGTTGTTGCTATTTTTCCTAGTGGATCAAATTTCTTCTGCGTCAGATAAAATTATGTTAAGCCTAGGATTTTAAGCTCACTGTCCGCCTCCTTAGCCGTGGCCATACTAAAAGAATAGTTCCCATAGGTGATTGGGAATGGAACATTTTTTACCTTCTTCACCGTGAAGAGGGCATGCAACTCCAAGATCTTCTGGCAGTATTCCAAAAGAATTAATTTGTTCCCACAATGCTTGGGTAACAAATAGGGTTTCCTAGAGAAGTCAGTCACCTGAATATAGGTGTGCTACTAGAACTGAATGTAATAGTGGCCATAACTTTTGACCAAATCCATTTCCTCCTTAGAGAGGCGGTACCTGACATCCCGGGTAGGTGTGAGGAGATTGTAGTAATTGAAGGCATCATTTACTCGGTAGAAGCTGAGGAAACTAGCCTCCCATTGGATTTGTGGGAAATAATCCCAAGGAGAATTATGGCCCGGGCCGGTCCCGAGAACACCTGTTGTGAGTATGCCATTTGTGATGGGGAATTTTTGTGCCAGAGCCCAGAGAACATAGGACGTCATGTAAAATTTAGAGGTTCGGGAGACCTAGAGGAACTGGGAGTCTACATGATTTGAGATGATGGTGGCCCAATAAAAATATTGTTTGCCAGAGGAGATGCCCAACAAGAAGTAGTACATCCATGCCAAGAATTCTCGGGCATGGGGCTATCCAAAGATCCTACATAATGTTATGATACCCATCTATATACTTTCCTTGAATTCTGCTCGGGGGATCTCTAGCTTCATCCTTTTGGAGTCTTTCTTTGGCATCTTTAGCCAGTTGTTGTTCAAATACTGTCAGACCATGTGTTCTAGTTCAAGGAATTCTCCCAAGGCCATGGACCAGGTGAGGACGGCTGCTTCCTCAAACTAGGGAATCCCTAGACCTGCTTGAAACTTTGCGGCATCTAAAGACACCACGGGGGTTGGATATCTGATCAGGACCGAGGCAGAGAGCATGACGGCTTAGATAGATGAATTGTAGTGTGCGGCCAGAGTAAGAATAAGTTCTGGGGATTGCATGGAGTAGGGGAATCAATAAGCTTTGAGAATCTTAAAATTGTCAATATTGATGGCCAATGGATCTCCAGCGGTTCGTTGGATATACATCATTTTCACCAGGGCCTACATTTCTGCCCACATTTTGACACTGGTGTCGGTAATCAACTAAACCTTGGAATCAATCTTTGATCTCGTGATAGTGTTTTCCTTCAAGTACTTCATGGTTAGTGGGAGATTTTCCAGGGCCCTCTTGATCTTAGTCCTAACAACTACCCTGATGACTACCGCAGTGGGGATATCTGGACTCTCAGGTGGAGAAGATGCGGATGCCTCTAACATGATTAATGAGTTTGATGCTGGAAACCTGCAAAGCAAGACAACCGTCAGAATTTATACAAGAGAAAACATTACTCTGGGATCCGGAGATCTTACTATTGCATAGCGTCTTCACCTGAAAAGTTAGTTCATGTCAAAATCTAGAAAATATATGCATATAATGGAGACTTAGGAATTTGACCACTATCTGGGCCCCCGGGGATTCCAGCACGTATGATGAAAGTGGGATAGGGGTTGAATGAGGACACAGGACCCGGAGTCCACAAAATCAACCATTGGGTGACATGGCCAGAAGATGGTCCATACTAGGCTAACGTGGATGTCATGTGGTTATGAAATAAGTGGGAGTTATGGTAGTAAGACCGACAACTGTCCAAACTCACACGAAGTGAAAGCCACTTGGCTAGACTTAAATGCGCGCATGGGAAATTAATTTTCCATTAAGACTGCCACGGTGGAGGAGAGAGAAAACTACCATGGTTCAAACTAGCAAGGAGTTGAGTCTGAACCAGGTGGTATTCTGCCATATGGGCGAGTTCACGAATCCAGGAAAACATGGACAAGGGTGTGGTGAGCTCAACATGATACCGGAAGGATATACACCAAAAATATAGTAGAATATAGAGGGCCGAGGGCCAAGGGCCAAAACATATATACATGATTTACAGAAATTTACATAATATACAAAAAGAACTATAGAATGTACAAGAAACCAGCCTAAATTACAACTACACAGAGGGCGAACAACCCTCTGTCAGTGCCAACCCACCAATGGGAGGTGACCAAAAACAAAACCAGAGATGAAAACCACAAACATAACCAGAAACAAAAAGGAAACAAAAAGGGAAACAAGACCCAAAAAGAAAACAAGAACCAGAAAACCAGAAACTATAGATCAAAAGCCGAAGGTTTACCTGGAACACGGGAAATGTGGGAGGGATGAACACTGAAACATTCTACAACAAGCTAACCTTTAAAACCACTACGAGCATGCACTGTAAACCACTGCTAAATTTCCACTAAACACCAGGAGAAAAATCTTGTTTAATCGCCTTGATTCACCTTAATTGCTCTGAATTCTCTAAGTGTTTGATTGCGGTAAATATGAAAATGATAGGTAAATTCTATTTATACCCTTAGGGTAAGAAAAATTCCTTCTGCAAACCCCAGAACTTGCAAACCTCCAAACTCCGGGCCCATGGATTCCATGCAACCATACCCTCTTGTGAAAGAAGATATGATGGCAAAGAATCCTGGAGTTCAGAATCCAACTCTGGAAGAGACAAACAAACTCTGGGACTGGGTCCTAGAGACACAAGAAGACACCAGCAAAAGAAAGACACCCTCGCGGAAGAAAATCCTAGAGGGAAAACAAAGAAAGCAAGGCAAGAGAAAAAGAAAAAAGGGGGGCCCAACATTTTGCCTGCAAAATGTAGGGACGGGTATGCAAGGCATAACAGGACCTGGGAGGGAGCACGACCCAACTAGGTTGAAAACATAACAAATAGATGAAAAACAATAAAAATAGAAAGAAAACACATAGAGACGAGGGAGAAAACCCTACCTCTAAAATGCGAGGCGAGGGAGGACGAGAAACAATGTGTGAGGAGTAACTGAAAAAGTACGATGAGTAGGAGGAGTGGAAAATATCAAGCGTGTGAGAAAAAGGCAGAACAAATGCATAGGCTGAGAAAAACACAAAGTGTTTAACAAATGAGGCCCAGACCACTTAAATATCTCGTGGGTGATATCACCCTATTTCGGCGTTTCGAGGGCCAAAACACCAAGCATCGGGTGACCTCATACCCTTTCAGTGTTTCGGGGTCCAAAACACTGAAATGTCTCAAGTATTTGCCTTCTGGTCTTTTTGGTGTTTCAGAGGCCAAAACACCGAAAGGGCTAGACTTGGTCTTTCAGCCCTTTCGGTATTTTGGAGGACACCGGGTTCTCCAAAATTTTGAAAGGGTGAAAAGGATGAAAACACTTAGATTTTCCTCAACAGGCCCCTCAAGAACCCAATTCAAGGAACAGGAAGAGGGGCAGACACAACAAGCCCAAAAAAGAGAGGGGGTCCCATGGTCAGAAGACCAAAATGGGGTGTGTGTTGTGGACCCACAAAAAATCCATATCCTACGATTTTATATTTTTGATACCTAATCCACCTGCTTTGAGAGGTCTACAAATCTTATTCCATTTAATTAAATCCATCTTCTTATTTTCTGATACCCCTTGAGAGAAAAAGGTTCTCATTTTTTTTCAATTTGTCTTTTCCTCCTTGTGTGAGGGGTAAGCATGACATCTTGTATGTAGGAATAGTTGATAGCACTGAATTAAGCATAGTAGCTCGACCCACATTTGTTAACCATTCCCCCTTCCAACTTTCCATTTTCAGATCCATCTTTTTAGAGATGGGATCCCATAATTTTTTTGACCCTGCTACCTTTATCTAGGGACATTCCCAAGTATTTACAAGGAAACACTCCTTTCTTAAAACTGATAATCTGGCATATTTCATCCTCCAGTATCTCATTAGTGTTTAGAAAAAAAAAAACTCCAATTTATCAGCATTAACCCTTTGACCCGAGGCTTTCATACATTGGGTTAATATTTCCTTATAGTTCTTGGCTTTAGATTTGGCACTTTTTCCGCGATGTATGGTATCGTTAGCAAATTTTTGATGCATGATGTTAGGTACCCCTTCTATTACTATGATACCTGAAATAAGACCTTGCTTATTTGCCTTTGATATTTCCCTACCAAAAGCTTCAACCATAATAATGAAAAGAAAGGGAGAGATGGGATCCCCTTGCCTCCACCCACTAGATATATAAAAAAAACCTTCCGGTGTACCATTGAAAAGTAAGGAAATCTTAGAGGTAGATATACACCTAAAAATGAGATTAATCCATTGTCTAGAAAAACCATACTCTTTAATACATTTACATAAGAATCTCCAATCTACTCTATCGTATGCCTTATGAATATCTAGTTTAATCAACATACTTGGGTCTTTGTTATGTTGTACATAGTGTATTATTTTCTGTACTATAATAATTCCATAAAAAATAGATCTACTGGGATCAAACCCGGTCCACTCTTCTGAAATAGTATGAGGTAACAATCTTTTAAGTTTGTTAGCATGGGCTTTAGATAATAGCTTGTAAATTATATTACATAAAGAAATAGGTTTAAAATCACTTAGCTCCCCAATGTTAGATTTTTTTAGTATGAGTGTGAGGAAAGTATTCTTAATCTCCCTTAGTAGTCTTCCTAATTTCCTAGTGATTTCAATAGCTTCCCATAATTCTATGCCTAAAAAATGCCAACATCTTTGAAAGATCCCTGCTTGAAAACCATCTAGGCTAGGTGCTTTATCAGGATGAAGTTGAAAGAGTGTTTCTTTGATTTCCTCTAGCTAAAAGGCATCATTAAGGAAATCTGTGATTAGTTTAGGGATATTGTCTAACATTTGTTGTTGTGCATTTAAATCAAAAAATTCCTAGTTATTTATGGTATTTTGATAGAAATTTACAAATTATTGTGCTAAGTTTTGGCGGTCATCTATAATTTCACTTATTTCATTTCTAATTTTAAGTATCTAAATTAATTCTTCTTCTATACTTTATACTATTATGGAAAAAATTAGAATTTTTGTCCCCCTCTGAGAGCCAATTTTCTCTAGATTTTTGTTTCCATAAGATTTCCTCTTTAGATAGAAGTTCCTTGTATGTCCGAAGCAGTTCTTTTTCCTTTAAATAACTATCTTTGTCCATTCCTTCTCTTATAACTTCCTCATTCAACTCTTGAATATTCTTTTCCACCTCAATTTTTTCCTCAAATATATTTTTAATGTGTTTTTTGTTCCAATTTAGAATTTTTAGTTTAAGAGACTTCAATTTTGACACGAAACAAAATATTTTTGACCCTTCAAAGATTTCTTCCTTCCACCATTTCTCTAATAATACTAAGAATTATTTACCTTGATACCACATGTTTTCAAATTTTAAGGGGTTCTTGTAAGGTTTCTATTCTTCTATAATGTCTAATTTGACAAGGAAATGATCTGTTCCAGAAATGGAAAGTATTGATGTTGATATTGTATAATTGAAAGTACCAAGACCCCCATGAAACATAAATATGTCTAATTTTTCTGCTATATTGCTAAAACCTTCTCTCCTATTATTACAAGTGAAGGATCCATTATTCATTTGAATATCTAGTATGTTTTTATTGAGTATCCAGTCTCTAAAATCCTTTAGTGATTGTGATTCCCCCTAGATTCCACAACTTTTCTCTCTCACATCCAAGATAGCATTTAAATCCCCACTGAAAATATAATTTCTATCCCTATGACAATTACAGTGTTTTCAATTTCCTTCAACAGTTCCTTTTTGTTGTTAGTACTAATTGAGCCATAAACATTGAGTAAGAAAAAGTTCAAAGATCTCTTGATATTACGTACCCAACCTCCCATATAGTTGGGTCTTTTAATTTTAATATCAATGGCTACTTTCCTAGGGTCCCAAATAACCGGTAATCCACTTGATGTTCCATCAACATCTACACTCTCAATTTTTCATATTCCAATTTTGCTTTGAAATTTACTCATTTCTTCTTTATTAAGTTTAGTTTCTTGAATTAGAATAATTTCATATTCCATTATATTCATGTTTTGCTTTAACACATGTTGTTTGTTAGGGGCATTTAAGCCACTAAAATTCCAAGTAGCGATCTTGATTGGTCCCTGGGAAGGACCTTCCCCTTCCCTACATTAAATAAAGTAGTGAGTTTGACCTAGGTTTTGCAGCACCATCTTGTGTTCTTAGATTAATCAAAGACTTCCTTCCTTTTTTTTAGTAGGGTAAAAGTACGAAGCTGTATCACACTTGAGGACCATTTTGGTAGTTTCAGCCGGAACATGTCCCACCATACATACGCGGCACCATGTGGCATCGATGTGGCAAATGGGTTCCAACCGAAACTGGTCTTTAGTTAAATTAATGTAGTTGTACTATTATTTGATGTTTTTTGTTTTAATTCTGTTATTTTTAATTTTAGAAAATATAAAATATTGTTTTATGTAGATTTTTTTTCAGTTAAGATTATATGTTAGTTACTTAGTTAAATAATTTGGTTTTATTACAAATGTTTCAAAACAGTAGGAAAATGTTACAAAACAGTAGGAAAGTGTTACAAAATATTAGGAAAATGTTACATTAGGAAAATGAACTACAAAACATTAGGAAAATGTTACATTAGGAAAATTTTACATTAGGAAAATATTATTTAGTTAATTAATTTACTTTTATTACATATGTTTCAAAACATTAGGAACATGTTACAAAACATAAAACCAACATGAAACTGAAACATAAATCAACATAAACTCTAACAAATTAACCCTGACATGAAACTGAAACATAAATCAACATAAACTCTAACAAATTAACGCTAACATGTAACTGAAACATAAATCAACATAAACTCTAACAAATTAACCCTAACATGAAACTGAAACATAAATCAACTTAAACTCTAATATTAACCCTAACATGAAACCTTAACCATATTGAACCCTAACATGAAACCCTAACCATATTGAACCCTAACATGAAACCTAACCATATTGAACCCTAAGAAAACCTTAGGAAAATGTTACAAAACATTAGGAAAATGAACTACAAGACATTATAAAATGTTAGTATTACAACGTTCATGTATTAAACATAAAATTGTATCCTAACATGTGAAACCCTAATATGAAACCAACATCTTGAACCCTAACATGAAACTTAAACATAAATTTTAACATAAACCTTAACATGAAACCTAACATGAAATCCTGACCATATTGATCCCTAACATGAAACCTGTTGTGGTTTTTTCTTGTTGGCCAAAACATATCATCTTTCACCAGCTCACAAACTGACTCAACCAGACAAAACCCAACATCAAAAACGCATAAAATACCTTCTACTCTTCAGGCTCCACAGACCCAGGTGGGTGTACCTTACTTCTCTGCTTATGCAAACTGATACAAACACCCAATAAGCAGATTCACTAGTGGATTAAAATAGAACAAACATGTCCTGCAATAGGATTCATAACTGAGATGAATCTCTGATATGGGAAGCCTACCCACATGCTCAATATATCTTCCAAACTTATCAACAAGAAGGGAAAATTGATTTGAAAAGATTTAGATTACAAGTCTAGTTAAACCAGTGCCTAATCCTGGGCATGGAGTCATGAGATGCACTTCAACATGAAACTTCAAATCTTATACAACTGAAATTCAAATGATGTACCTTGCACACCATTCTTTCTTTCCCCTACTTGGATATCAGATCCTCATGAAACATTAAATTATCAGCAACAATCTTCAAGGTATTACACTCCCCTTGGAAGAAACTTGAAAATCATTACACCATTTACCTTGTAAACAGGTATAAGAGATGTCTTACAAATCAATATACAACAATTTGACAAAACACAAAGAGACATCAGACAAATGTGGGAAAGGATTTTCATTGTACTTCATTAAATCATCCTATATCTATACATTCAATCACATAAAACTCAGAATTAGAACTCTGACATGAAACCCAAAACTTGCATTAATGGAACTCAAACACTTGCAGAGCTCAGCTCATGCAAAAAAGATTGGAACCCTTCAGACAGAAAAGAAAAGAGAATAAGAAGAGAAGGGGGAAAACACTAGAAGGCATTACAATCTGACACTTGTCTAACTCTGAATTACTCACTGAATGAGTCATGAAATTTGGAAAAATAAACCTGATCTGCTCTATTCTCTTGAAAACACATGAGTCACCGGACATAACAAATCAGATATCTTAAAAATATCTTCTCGGCCCCCCTAAAACTTAAACTACAAATAACGTTAGCAGATGGCCACCTATGCAAAATCTGATTCCAGAATCAGAATCCTCATGTTGAAACCTTTTCGACGGTATATAATAGTCCATATTTGGCCCAAAAATAAAGCCTTGGGCAACCATTTTCCATCTCCAGGCCTGCATTTTGATTTTTTAACTTATTCCATATAGTGCATACTATAGGAATTAATACTTTTAATTTTGATTTTTCACTTTACACAGGAAGGAATTTTGAATAAAATATTCATTTTGGCCTTTGCTTGTGCAAGCGACCAGACTGCTCCACTTGGCATCTCCTCATTGGCTGAAAAACTCACCTTTATAAAGCCCTGCGAGTGTGCGACTAGCCTTGGTCGCCCACTCGCTAGCATTTTATGTTTTGTCATCTGACTTCCGCGACTGTGCGATTAGAAGCTCAATCGCGCACTCGCAGTCATTTTATGCATCTTCACCTGACCTGCGCGACTGCGCGACGAGCTCAGTCGCACAGTCGCGAGCTAATTTTTGTTCCACCCTCCTCTGGCGCGACTGAGCGACTTTCTCCTCGGCGACTACGCGACGAGCTGCCTTGGCGACCACGCGATTGTCTCTGCAAAATTTTGGCGTCATTCCTCTGGGCACGCTTCCCAAGGTGCAGTCTAAGCTCGCGTGCAGAGAGCTTCCTTGCTTCATCTTCAAACTAGTATGAGTGCGTTTTTTCATATAAACATATTGAAATTTTGTAGTAGGAGCAATGTGGGATTAAATCTTTTTGATTTTAAAGCCCTTTCATGCATTTTCGCCCAAAATATGGGCCCCACCGCACACAGTAGTCCTCTGGCCAATAGCCCTCCAAGAGCCTCTTGGCTTTCATATTTACATTGGATGTTAGCGCTTTTGCATATAGATATCAAAAAAGGTCTTTGCAGAGACAATGTGGGACATCTCAAATACACTGTTTTTTCAACTTCCTGGGCTTCTCTTCAAAACTGCTCTTTAATGGCAATGTTATCTGGAAAATGAAGACCATAGACTTACTTTAATGCCCAGGGCACCCCTTTGTATGGTTTTACCTCTGCAGATTTCATTAACAATCATTCAAGAAACTTAAAATTTATCCCCAAAAACCATCACAGACTCTGGTAGTTGTTTGCTATGTATTTTGTAAGTCATCCATGTTTTAAAACCTTGGCAATTGCCCTCTATATCCTGCGCAAGCATCACATTAATTTTAAAATGTTTTTCTTAAAAAACACTCATCCTATGGTCCACGCAGCTTTTGACACTGTGTTTGCAAGATTTTAAATAAACATTTTTTGAAACACTCTCCTTTGATTATGCTCTGTGCAGGTTTGTATGTTTACTGGCTTTGACAATATTCAAAATCATATATCTTAGCTCCCTTTGTCTGCGCAATATGCTGGGATTGCAGTCCTTCCAACTCCATTGATATGTTTGCAGACTTTATTGCACTATGTCTGGCTTCTTTAATTGGCGCAGGTTGCTAATTGTATCAGCTTGGAAGTCTCTTTGGCTTCATATGTTTCCTTTGCCTCTTTGAGAAGAGCTTCCTCCTCATCTGCAGCAGTAATATCATGCAACAAATTTATAAGAGAATCGCTGCCACCACTTGCAAGCATTTCTGTCTTCTTCCCAACAGCCAAGGCCCAAATCTTGTCCTCATGCTGGTCAAAAGTTGCAATACATTCATTTGACTTAACTGTCCACAACTTCAAACAAGCCATCAGCACCAGAAGAAATAAACTGTGTCCCACGAGTTAGGAATGAAGCTCGCAATACACTGGCAGTATGTCCTTCAAAAGTCTTCAAGCATGACCCATCTGATAATGCCCATATTTTGATTGTCTTATTAGTAGATGCTGTCATTACACATTGGTCTACGGGGGAAAATTCTACACACCAGACTCCCCTTTTATGGCCTCTTAAAACCATCAATGGTACTAAATGTGGAAGCCTCCACACATGAGCAATTTTATCCTGAGACCCAGTACAGACAAGACTGTCATTTGGTGCAACTGCCACAAAATTTATGTCCTTGTCATGTGCTGTAAGAGTTTCCTGTGAACTGAGCTTGACTGGCTCGTCAACACCATTAGATTCTAGCACATTGTCTATATTCCACAAAGTGATTGTGCGATCACTCTCTTAAACAGTGCATGGGAAATACTTTGCATTTGCTTATCATTGTTTTAATGTTCCTTGATACATAAAACATCCTCCACTAGTCACTTCTTGATAGTGCAAGACACCATGATGGGGCTTCTTCATTTTCAAATTTTGAATGTATCACTTTGACATTGTAGTTGTTAGCTATGCACAATGAGGATGCAACCGACATTTAAAACACAACCCTGTCATGTGGACAATCCGACAGAATGCTGAACGGTGAATGACATTGATTATTGCTTTGCATCACTTGAAAACCCTCTTACAATGTTGCCTCCTATCTACATCTTAAATTTCAAAGATTGAAAACAAACCGGTGGTCTTTATAGTCATTTCGACACTTATGCAGTTTGATCACAACTACGACAACTGGCCTCCGGGACTGGCCTCAAAAATTGACATAATGATTCGATCAGACCTTGCCCTCTAACAAGAACATTCTTTGATCTATAAACTCTCATTCCCCAAAATGGAATCTCATGACTGTACCCGAGTCGAAAGATATTAACCTTTGAAATTGCCATTTTTATACTATTCCTGCAAACACTGTCAGAAAATGATTTTTAATCGTCGTAATTGATTTTAAAGGCTGACAAATGGATTAATAGGGGGCTCAAATCTGAACTGGAAGTAGTATGTCAGCTTTTCAAGACAATGCAAAAATAAATTTGTCAAAAGGATCAACCGGCCAAAAGTTATTCACTGGCAAAGTAGGGCATTTGGATTTTCAAGAGAACACACTTTGTAGAACTGGATACATTTTGTGAAAATTGCAAATGGGATGAGCCTGGAAACTTGGTCAAACGGATTGGCCATGGTTCCAAATTCGGCACAACTAGAGTAAAACATGACTACAACATGACTCAATCATTAGATTGCTCATCGAATCACACAGGTGTCTTTTTTACACTGTCAAAATAGCCCTTAAAACTTCTGAACTTTTGGGTTTCAACAAAACAGTAAAAACTACAAACGGATTTGGCATTGAAAAGTACTGAAACAGATTCACCAGGGGCTAAAAATGGACAAGCCAGTAGAGGAACATGCCTACAATACAAATCCATCATTAATTCTTCTTGACCAATCAGCGGGTATCAAATATAGCTTCACAAACAGGGCTCTCGGCAAACAAATGAACCAGTGCACAAGTGCAAAACTGAGAAAACACCTCTGGAAGGAGATGAATAAACAAGGTCAAAACTCACCAAAGGGACCTGAAACCTGAAATACAAAGAGTATGCAATGTGTACAACAAGATGTTAGGCTCAGATTTTCATAACACTTATCAAATTTCAAGATATTCAATCCCGAAGTAGCCCTTCTCAGCGATTTCTACACTTGGCAATTTTCTGATTTTGAGACCCCTTAGGAACAAACTGATAAAAACCCATTTGAGCATGCAACTTTAGGAACTGGAATAAACCACTGAAGCATATGAAAGGAAGTGGCTAAATGCATTTTATGAAACCACCCAGAAAACACCTGGTTCCCACATGCATCTTGAAAGTAGAATAGCACAAATGCATGCTAATGTGTCCCATTCCTCACAAGTTTTTTAGAGTGCCAACAATGGCTCTATCTGGGGATGTGTGCCCCCTGCAGGCACATCAAGATCCTAGAATCACTGGTAGAAGCAGACCACCCCAAAAACACAACCCTCATTTCCTCAACCTCTTCTCAAAACTAGGGAACCTTTATTGAAAGAAACACACCACACGACTGAAAACAAAGCAAC
>MU224493.1:1743807-1775800 GCA_018584345.1 Thuja plicata
TATTCACTGGCAAAGTAGGGCATTTGGATTTTCAGGAGAACACACTTTGTAGAACTGGATACATTTTGTGAAAATTGCAAATGGGATGAGCCTGGAAACTTGGTCAAACGGATTGGCCATGGTTCCAAATTTGGCACAACTGGAGTAAAACATGACTACAACATGAATCAATCATTAGATTTCTCATCGGATCACACAGGTGTCTTTTTCACACTGTCAAAATAGCCCTTAAAACTTCTGAACTTCTGGGTTTCAACAAAATAGTAAAAACTACAAACGGATTTGGCTTTGAAAAGTACTGAAACGGATTCACCAGGGGCTAAAAATGGATAGGCCAGTAGAGGAACATGCAAATACAAATCCATCATTAATTCTTCTTGACCAATCACCGGGTATCAAATATAGCTTCACAAACAGGGCTCCTGGCAAACAAATGAACCAGTGCACAAGTGCAAAACTGAGAAAACACCTCTGGAAGGAGATGAATAAACAGGGTTGAAACTCACCACAGGGACCTGAAACCTGAAATATAAAGAGTATGCAATGTGTACAACAAGATTTTAGGCTCATATTTTCATAACACTTATCAAATTTCATGATATTCAATCCCAAAGTAGCCCTTCTCGGTGATTTCTACACTTGGCAATTTTCTGATTTATAGACTCCTTAGGAACGAACTGATAAAAACCCATTTGAGCATGCAACTTTAGGAACTGGAATAAACCACTGAAGCATATGAAAGGCAATGGACAAATGCATTTTATGAAACCACCGAGAAAACACTTGGTTCCCACATGCATCTTGAAAGCAGAATAGCACAAATGCATGCTAATGTGTCCCATTCCTCACAAATTTTTTAGAGTGCCAACAAAACCAACACATGAAACTGAAACATAAATCAACATAAAACTTAACATGCTAAATTGAATTTTTATTTCGAACATACATGTATTCAAGTGTTTTCTTTTATCTATTTTATCTATCATGTGACATGACATTAGATAGAAACTAACATGAAACTGGAACATGTTAACCAACATAAAACCTAACACTAAACAAACATAAATGAACCCTAACCATGTAAACCTAATTTAAAAGTAGATCCTTAAACTCAATTGAGAAATTAACCATAACATGTTCAACCAACATGAACCCTAACCTTCAACTAGAGCACATACTAGAAACCAACATAAACCCTAACATGTTCGAGTAGTAGCAATTCCTAACTTATCTTGACTCGTGTTAATAACTTCTAAGACCATTTGATCAGAGGGTACTTCCTACCCCATTTCGACATCCCTTTCCAATTCTCTATCCTCCTATTCAGTGTATGCATTGATGAGATCCCCTCCCCTCAGTACATTATCCCCTACTTCTTCCTCACCAAATATTAAATCTTCATCCAACTCTTGATTGATCCCCATAATATTATAAATGACATCTAATTCAGATGGAACCTGACTTTCATCTTTGATATCTTAAGCGAGCCTCCAACATTATCATCCTCAAAGGTAGCAATTACAATCTTCTACTCTAATGATCTCATGTTATTTTCCTCAGGAACATCAGGAATGGAGATTTGTGTATTTCTTTGTTCCTTCAGCTTATACCAACAAGCTAACTCCTCTATAACCTCTTCATGAACTGAGGTCACTTCTTCCACTAGGTTACCTAGGATTTCCATATTTCCCTCCAGCTTCCTAAAAATATCCATTTGATCCAAGTTTAAGCCTATTGTACAGGCATGATTGTCAATCCGGTTAGGCGATTTCACAATTCTATATTCAAGAGAATTTTGAGAATTATAGAAAAGTGTTTCATTCTGAACCTCTTTGGTTTCCATCAAAGGGGTAGCTAGTGAAACTCTTTTAATTGGTTCTTCCCCCCAACCTACACTACTTTGGGCTGGGTAATCCCAAATTTAGGAATAAAATTTCCCTCTAAATGTATTACTTCATTAAGCCGAGTCACTCTTGTTTCCTCTTGTGTGTCCTTAATGGCTTCCTCCCCATTCATAAAATCTTCAACTGTTCTACCAATTACTATGTCTAGAACTTCATTGAAAAACTTAACAATCCCTGTAGCTATGTCACCCTCTTTGATTTCTTCTTCCTTAAGAATTTTCTTTAGGTCTAACTAAACTAAGAGAGGGTTCCTGATTTGTATTTTGGGCTCCATAGAAATGTGCGAGTCTAAATTTGGCCAACCAACTTCCTTATCAACATGGTTCCCTGCCAAACCATTATTATTTGATACAAGGGAGACTTTTGATTCATTTTTCATAATTTCCCCTTCCTCCACCTATTTTTCTATAGGTGATGTAGAAATAAAGGGTTTAGGTATATCAGTTTGGGGGACAGATACCTCAGTGGTGCAAACCACAACATTTATGGTCTAATTTTGGTCATACCCAGTTGGTGTAGAATTAATGTCCTTCTAGGTGAGATGGGTGTATTCTTTGGTAGGGCTCAAATTAGTCCTCCCATTTTGGCTTATGTGAAACCCTCCTTTTCCCTCATTGTTTAGGTAATTATAATATCTTCCGCAGGCTTATCTTTGGTTTTGATAAACCTGGGTACAATGTGATTATTCTCTGATTGAGGATGACTACTCATTCTAACAGGGACAATTTTACCATAATACAATACAAGTTTAAGAAGGTATATGGATTGATTAGTAATTAGTTTAATTGGTTTTAAGATTTTGCATTCAGCTCCAAGTTTACCAAAATTTTCACATCGGATGAATCTACAAAACTCTCCTCTAATCCTTTAAAACCTCCTAGAAGATCCCCTATCTTCATCAGAATTTTGATGTGTAGTAGTTCAACAGGAAGGTAAGGTATAGAGATCCATTGAGGGGCTTTAATACTGGAAAAGTTACTAGGCTCAAAATTTTGTTTCCAATCAAAGAATTTGAGATTAAATCCTTCAAAGAAATTTTGATCCGCAAATAACAACTTATTTTTAATGAAAAATCCTTACAATCGGTGAACAAAAAATCCTCAGGTAGGGTAGTGATACTTACCTAGCCCATGTAAGACTCCTTCAACCTTCGAGCAACACAATCCATGGAGAACCCAAAACCACACCATTTTGCGAATAAGTTGTGATTTTTGCAATATTCCCACATCCCTTCGGTGAAGATATCATTAACAATGATTATTATTGATTCCTTCTCTTTGGAAAGTTGAGGGTTTTATCCAAATACTGTATTTCCAGTTGGTGTGGGAGCCATCTAGTGTTTTTGTGAATTTGAATGACTTATTTTTCTAGAATTTTGGAGGCCATGAGACCCTCATAACTTCATTGTTTTCCATTATTCTTATGCTCCTTATTTGAGCTCATATGGGGCCTAAGAAATCTTTTCGTTGGTTTGCAAAGAGGAATAGGAGGGCAAAAGATGGGGGCATAAACTACTGGGGCGTTGGTCAAACTTCTTCCATACGTATTTTTTTGGCCCCAGATGTAAAATATGGTACTCGATGAGAGATGGGTATTTCACATAAGCCGTTTAGCCCATTCCTTCCAAAGCCTTTCTTAGTAGCCGCAACCCTAGCCTTCTGAGCTTATTTTTCCTTTTGCCCTTGCATAATCTGCCAACCTCCTTCGATATCCTCTTCCCCAATTTCCTTGCCGCTACCAGATCTAGGGTTTCGCCACCACCACTCCCATCCATGATCTCTACCAACAGATGTGGAGTCGTCAATCAATCTATTTGATAAATGATTTAAGTCCTTCTGAACCTTGGATGGAGGGTACCTAGTAACCCTAAATATCTTAAAAAATGCAATAGATCCATCATGTCTTGATGCCAGGTTATGGTATTTGGCTTCAACCGAAATAATTCTATCTTCATTTTATCTGGTTTTTTCCTCCGTGAAAGAGGAGAGCACAAAGAAACGATTTGCATGACTCAGTGGAAAATTGCATTTAGCAATTTTAGGTTTTACATTGTTATTTGCCCTTCTATCAAATTTCCTTTGAAAGTTCGCATACTAAGCTATTTCTCTTACAAATTTTGAACCTTCGTTGTAAGCTCTACAAGCAAGAAGCCCCACTCATTCACCAAGGCTCAAGGTAAGGGCTCTTAATTATTGACACGGTAGAGAGTGATCCCATGGGGATTTGAACCTTGGTTGTTGTCTCTACAGGCAAGAAGCCCCAAAATTTCACTAAAGATTCATACCCTTAGAAACCGAGGTTATTCATTTTTATTGAGAAATAATTAAATATATTATTTTTCAAAATAATTTTAATATTTTTCACACATTTTCCTCAATTATTTCTCATTAAAATGAACTATTTTTGTGAAAAAATGATTAAAAGTTCCTCAAATTATCTTCTCCCACTCAAAATGCTCAAAAAACTTATAATTCTAACCTCTTGGGTTAGCAATGCTAAAAAAATGAGAACACACAACCAAAAGGAGTTGAAAATTCTCAAAAATTGAGCAAACAAAACCAAAAAGGTTTTGAATGCTTAAAAATTGAGCACCCAAAACCAAAAGATTATGAATGCTCAAAAAGTGAGCATTTCTAATTTCTATAGTTAAGAATGCTTGAATTTCAAGCACTTCTAACCTCCTTTTGAAGAATCTTGTAACTACCTCAAAAGGAAGATGCAAATGAATGCAATCGTTGCGGGAAATGTGTGAGAAAAGGAAGATGCAAATGAATGCAATCATTGCGGGAAATGTGTGAGAATCAAAGTAATGTGGAATCACAAGAATCACAAACAAAACACTTAAATAGTTTGACATTATAATATACCAAGAAATGTGGTCGTCTGACATACCATGATTGTAGGGGGTGCACAAATTGTTTATTTAATAAGCTTTAAAAACTTTCAATCTAGTGCCCTTGGTAGTTATTAACTACATTCAGAAAACTTCATTAGAGTGTGCACTTCTTTCATATATATAATTGATCAACAAGTATCAAAGGTTGACCTTCATGTTCATGGTAGCTATCTTGAGAACAACCCAAACTTTAGTATTATGATGTCATTTGAGACCTATAGTGACTTCATTAATGTGTTTTCCTAATGCATGTATATGACAACTAACCGTTTCATTACAATCTTTCAAAAAAATGCATATGTGTTGGGGCTTTGGGACAGTGTGCGGACATCCATCAAAGTTCAAATGATAGATGACTTTTGCCAAATATTTGAGCTACAATTGTTCACATAGACATGTATACCAAATGTGGAAATGCACAAAAAGCTATGAGTTGTTTGACAATATGCCTGAACAAGATGTTGTCTCGTAGACTATTCTGATTGAAGGATATGCACAAGACAGGCTAGTTGAATTTAAGGCCTTGCATACTTTCAAGAAAAGGCAAATAGCAGGTATAAAACCATGTTTTATAACAATTTCAACATCCTCACTACTGCTTGTACAGATATGTATGCAAAACGTGGAATCAAAGGCAACACTACTGAAGTATTTGACAAAAATCCACAATGAAATCTATTGAATGATGCAAAATGTAGGAGCGCCACACACATTACACTTGACTATTTGACCAAATGCCTCAAAGATATATCATCACATGGAACGCCATGATCACAGAGGAGTAAACAGATATATTTCTTGAGAATTTTGAAACTTTCAAACAAACACAATTGGAAATTTTGAAGCTTGGGGGGATGTGCATACAAAATGTGGAATCAAATTTATTGAACAACAATTGTTTGACAAAAAGATACAAAGAGAAAACTATCTCACAGAATGCAACGAAATGGATTTGTTGAAAAACATTTAGAAATTTACATTTAGACTTTTGTCAGATATTATAGTTCAAAACGCTCCTAGAGACATGCATGCAAAATGTTGAAGCATCGACAAGGACGTGAACTGTTTCTTCAAAGGCCTCAAAGAGACGTCATCTCAAGGAATGAACTGGAATGATTGTAGAACCCATGCGGGTTTGATGGATAACAACTGTACATATTCTAATCCCATGATTTTCTTGTCCATAGTGGATAGCTTGAGGACACTCTGAACCTTATTATTGAGATGCCATTTAAAGTTGTGTCAATTGTTTGGACATATTTTCTTAGCGGCTATAGATCACCTATGAATGTAAGTATAAAAAACAGGCAAACCATATGAACTGATCGACACAATGCCACTATTGCACTTATGAAAAATGGAGACTTTGGCAATGTTCTTCTATGCCAAGACAGAGCTGAATATACATCGAATCACAAATGATAGAAAGATTTTGTTAGAATCTTGTCCTTGCAACTACTCTAACCTATGCAAAACAAATTTGTTGAAGTTGCTTCGGAAACCCAAACAAATGCAATCCATTGTTGGAACTGAGAAAATGCCTCAAGAATTTGAAACACAAAATTCACAATGCAACTTTATTGACAAGATGTATTTGGAAGGTTCTCTGTCAAAGATTATGATGGGATAGTAATAGATTGCGGTAATGTGGTGTTATCTAGTTTGTTTGAGTAGAAGAGTATTGCGACAAAGGAAGAGGAAAAGTCATAAACCACAATGAATGCATTTGAAATTATTGCCATTCATATGTTCTATCCTAAAGATTTATTTAATAAAAGGATGGTTATGGTTAAGAGAAAATTAAAGACTATATCTAATTTTTCATAGAAGAGATTTCTGATTTCTTAAGGAAGTTGCAAAGTCGTTATGGTTCAATGTTCTAAACATAATTATAACATGAACATGTAAGGTTCAAATACTAGACATTTGGGCCATTTGAGTTACTATATATAACTTTTTGGGAACCTTTTTTTTCTATTTTTTATTGAGGTTTGTGAGGCTAGAGGTGATATTTGGGAGTCTCACAAATTTTACAAGAAGCTTGCAATGAGGATAAAAAAAAGTAGTATGACCTGTTAATGGGTGTTCGAGGGTTGATCCAAAAAAATAAAATAAGAAGCGAGGAAGAGTGGTGGGAATCTTCGGAAGTAGAATGGATGAAGATAAACTTTGATGGAGCTACGAAGGGTAATCCAAGACCCTAAAGGGGCTGAATGTGTTGCTCGGGACTCAAAAGGAAATATAATCGAGACTGAGCATAGAATGTTGGGCAATGAGACAAATAATGTAGCTGAAGCTCAAGCTCCACTAAAGGGGGTCAAAATGGCGCAAAGGCTCTAGGTTGACAAACTACATCCGGAAGGATATTCTTAGATCATGTAGTAAATGCAATTGCAACCGAGATGTCTTGCGCTTGGAGATTACAAAAAAATATCTCAATCATTCGAAGGAAACTACTCACTTTTCAAGATTTCAAAATCACACATGTATACCGGGAAGGAAATGGTCTGTTGATTCGTTGTCCAAGTTGGCGATCGAGGTGGAACGTTGAGGTAGTAAAAAAATAGCCGGTGGGGAAGTGACGTCATCTATCCAATCCAGTGGCAATGGTGGGACAAATAAAGTGAAATAAATCTTGGGCTTGATTTCGACAACCAAAATGTATTGAATGTTGGCAAGGTGGCAGACATTGGTCTTTCCAAAGGTTGGCGAGGTACATGTTGAATTTGTTGCGCATTCACTACGAATGAATGTTGGTACTATTTATTCCTTAAGATGCAACCCAATGGCACAATTTTTCTTGGTGTCAACAAAGACAACTAGTTGTGAGGTGTGAGGAGAAGTTGTGTGTCATGGAATAAAACTTCACTTTTGGTGCCACGATGCAGTAGATGGCATTCGAGGGGCCGATAGCGTAAGAATGACTCAGTCATATTTTCATGTTGCAGTACCCATTCTTTGTAGAAGTGATTAGAGCACTCATGGGTGTGGAATACGTTATCTCAGACTTCTGGTGGCGCACGAATGTAGACATTGTTGCATTATTCTATGCTTGGGGACTGTATTTATCTCCAACGAATGAGGTCAGACACATCATGGAGCGATGGGTATTCCCAGAATGCCGAGTGGGTATGGATGAAATTCTGCAATGTGTCGTGACGAGTCGTGGGTTTGTGTGTGCATGTTGAGACTGGCTCGTCTACCCCAGAATTCTACAGATTGTGCACCCAATTCCTATTGCATAGGGGTTTGGAGAATTGCATCAAGTGCAAAATGGAAGCGAGGAGAGCATGGGTCCTTATTATCGACTTTGTTCAGGATTGAGATTTCAAGATGGTTGTGGGGTTTCCCAGGAGACAAATGAACCCTAACATTTTTTGTTTGAAGTTGGTTGATGTTTGGGAGGATATGGAAGTGCAAAGGAGGGAATGAAGACAAAGAGTCAACCCTGGATGAGGTCGAGGAAGTGGACGAGAATGAGGTGGACGTGCTGAGGATGCTGGAGGGCATGGATGCCATGGACGTGCTGGAAAAGGACTTGGACTTGCTCGAGGATGAGGAAAGTGGAGGAGGTGCAACCAGGGACGTGGTGGAGATGTCATAGTGGAAGATACACAATTGGAAGCCGCTGGTAGCTCAAGGGTCACAATTCTGGGTGACACAAAATTAATTTTTTTAAGTTTCATCTAAGGTTTTGTTGGGTAGCTCGTAGTACTTGCCTATTAAAAGGCCTTTTAAAAATATGTAAAAACATGTCTACTTTTTGTAAATTTTGTATATGGGTTGGGTAGGATGGAGGTTTAGGGAAAAATATGGATAACTCTTTTTGTTGGGTAGATGGTTGAATATGGTGTTTGGGTGGTAGTTTCTGGTTCTGATCAAACATTCGAATATTTTATTTATGCAAATATATTTTATTTCAGTAAAATAATAAAAATAAACTTTTACCAACCCAAAAAAAATGTAGTATGAGAAACTAACAATTATATGGAATAGAAGAACTACATTTGTGTCAATTTAAATTAGAATTCCAGGGAGATGTGGGCAACATGGAGGATATTTCAGAATGGAAAACATTTTTCTAAAATTGGTTATCAAGATACATAATGTTGAAATGAAGATGAAGATGAACATGATAATTGATCTTGGTGTACCATCCTAAAAAGTTATCACTCACAATTGGATGCTCTATTATGGCCCATTTTGGTGATTTTGAGTTTCAACATTTGTTATGATTGATCCTAGTAACCTGACTCTTTTTTTCACGCATCTGGATCATCATCTTGACACCCAATTCAAATTTTAGCTTATTCTCCTAGGTACATAACATTTCAAACATTATTTTCCCAAGAATATAATATTTGAGATGTCATGTTATTGCTTGTTTTGGCTCAAATTTGGCTTGGAGCCTTATGTCAGGGTTTTGGTTGGAAATTAGTTCTCATGGTCAGCCTAGCTTATTTTTGAATGTTGAAATGTAAGATGAGGTATATAAACACCTTATTTGTCCTCATTTTGATATACATTCATGATCAATTGCAAGCAATCAAGCATTTCAAGATATCAAGTGATTAAAGCATTCAAGTAATTGGATTCAAGATTTGAAGGCAAGCATCCATGATCTAGTCTTTCTTCAAGCATCTAAGGAAAATTGAAGGAAATATTATCCATTTTAGCAAGCTTCTCTCCCATGAAGGCCAAGTAGAGGAGTTCACAATCAAGCAAGGAGATCCTTCCTTCCATCTACGAGCTTTCTTCCTTCATTTTCAGTGATTATCAAGCATATCTACATTGAAGATCTAGGAGTGACATTCATAGATACATGCATTTGTGAAGGCATCCTTGATTCCTTTCTACATTCCAAGGTCAACACCTTCAGTTCAAGCAACATTCAAGAATATTCATGAATATGTGCGATTTTTAAATCCATTCATGAGGGTTTATGCAAGGTGAATCAAACATTTACCTTTTTACATACATTCCTTTATGCAATTTCCTTTCATTTTCAAGGTTGATTCCTAAACATGGGTTTGACCAAGAGAACCCTTTTTACCCAACCTTTTTTCCCATTTTTATGTGTGGAGGAATAGGTGACAAAGTTGTCAAAACTTTTCTAGGAAGATCGGGAGTTGTCGGAGGGACCTTGCAAATTTAAGCCAAACGTACAAGAATAGATTGTTTGAAACATTTTGTACCCTACAAATTTAGCCCAAATTGAAATCACAGGTCACTATAACAATCTAGACCTCAATATCACATCACTTGTGTACAGTTAATAACAACAACAACATACTCAACTTCAATAGTAGATTGTGAAATACAATTTTGCTTTTTACTTGACCGGGAAGATGCTTGAATTTGATTGGTTTATCGCAGCATGGCTGCCAACTAGTTCAACCGTAAAACATCATGATGAATTGATCAAAATCATCATGATGCATGCGTTAAAGTGAGCATTATAAACTGAACAATTGTCTAGAAAAGTTATTAGTCGTGGAACTTTTCCCAAAAAAGAATATTGCTCGGGATGCATCAGTGGGCTCTATTGAAGAAAGGGTGTTCGGGGGGACACATGGTGGCCGATTGGAACTTGAGGGGAGTACATTTTTTGCAGAGTGGTTAGGAAATTTGGCAGGTTGACATGTGTCAACCGATGTTAGGGTTATGTGGTGCAGGAGCACCAAGGACAAGGACAAAGGCCTAAGAGGACACTAGGGTCACTGAATAGATCCTAGGGGGGAACAAATGATGAACATAACCTTGAAGGGTCATTTGATGTAATAAGACCAATAATGGTCCATTTAATGTGTTTTGATATGTTTTTTATCATTTTGTATTGAGATCAAACAATGTAAGCCTTAATGGCATTTTGGGGTTAAAGTGTACCTTGAGGGTCATTTGAGGATACTAGGTTAGATGGAGTTTTTAAAGACCTATGAGGTCTATAATTATTTTAATATGGCCAATAAATGTAAGATTGCCTAGAATGGAAAAATAGGCCTATGAAGGCTAGTGTGAGGGTTTAAGAGTGGTTTAAGGCTTTATAATTAGGATGAGATTCCTAAAATCCTTTGAAAGGTTGATTAAATGCATAAAGGATGAGAGTTGTCAAAGTTGACAACCTTTCGATGTTTTAAAGGTACTTGGGCCTACAAAACACCAAAAGTCCAAAAGGGAAAAAATTCAAACTTTCAGCCTGTTGGTGTTTCAGAGGTATGGGTACCTCTGAAACCTCAAAAGTTTGAAAGGGCAAAAAACCCAAACTTTCAGCCTTTCGATTTCAGAGTTATGGGTACCACCGAAACCCCAAAAGTATGAAAGGGAAAAAAACACTAAGTCAAGGACTTAGTGGAAAAACAAAAAAGGAGTAAAGGTAAAAGCTAAAAGGGGGGGGAGGCTAACAGAGAAACCAAGATGAAACCCAACTATCGTGAGCCTCCCTAAGGGCCCTCAATCTGACTCACTGGATACTCGGTCCCGCTTAACCTAAGATACTTTTAAACCACCAAAAAGGGACAGAGAACAAAAAATAAGGGGGTCCCCATTAGGCCAAGGGGCTTAAATGGTGTGTGTGTTGTGGAACCACAAAAGTCTCCAAGGTCAAAATTCCAAGTTTCATGCAAGGTGAGTCTCCTATTAAAATTTCAAGTGTTATTAGTCTTCCCTCGTTTGAAGAGCATTTCCAATAAGCCCAATCAATTCAACTTGTAAAAGAGGATTTTTTTTATTTGTTGTAAAAGGTTATAAAGGTAGAAAAGGCTTATTATTTCCAAGTTTCTTCTGATCTGTTTGATGAGCTTCTATGTTTTGTGAATGAGAAAGATAATGAAATTCAGATTGTACCCATATTAGTTGCAAAACAAGAGGAATAGGTCCAGGATCTTGATGTTTTAATCATTCATGAAAGATGCAAAAAGATAAGTGATAGTCCTCTTATACAACAAAATGAAAATCAAGATGAAGAGGGCTCATTTTTTAATGATCTGGAGGTATTTGTGTCTAGTATAGATGTATATCATTCATCTTTTAAATGAAAAAATCAGAAAGATCAAGTGCTAGATCAAGAGAGGGCTGGCATTTATCAAGTTGAAAAGGAAAAGATAAATTAAGAACCCACACAAGTAAATTAAATTTGCACAGAAGTCAAGATATAGACTAGGGAAGAAGATCTACTATTGCCTGTTGAATGAAGGATTGCAGTTGAATTTGGATTGGTTTCCTTCAGTCCTCTTACCTCATATCGTCAAATTTCATGTAGGGTGATGAGGAAGTTATGTTAGAGCTTGAGATCTAAATTGTAAGTCTATAAATCAAACCGCTATACACACATACTTTTAAAATCCACCTGATAGGAATAAAAAAAAAAGCAAATGAACATATCTGAACTTCATGTTTATCTAATGAATTTGTCTCATGTACAAATACAGGTACATATTTATTACTTATTGACATGTGGGACCAAGTGGGCTCCCACAAGGGTTGCATCCAACATGCCAATAAGTAATAATTACAGAGCTAATCATTTTCAGTTGCATAATGCATTGACACAGTGAACAAAGTGGAAAAGATTAAACATTTATCATATCTTGGAACAATTTAGGGTAAAGGACACAACATGTGCCAAGATAGGTAACAAATTCAACACAAGGCGATAATGCAAACAGAGAAAAGAAACATCTTCAAGGAATAATCATAGACATGAACAATCAACATATACCATCTAAGTGCCAATATAGTATAAGGAAATCAAGCATTATTTCTGGAAAGACCACTATTTTAAAAAGCAGTGACTTAAGGATAAAGCACAACAAGCACTTTGGATCATAATTGTCATGACAGAGGAGCAACCATGAAAGGTCATGTTCAGGAAAATGAGTAAAAGGATATACTACATTTAATAGAAAAGGACATAGTGAACTTCATACATCATGGTGGCAATTATATTGCATAGCCATAATCATGTGTCACAGTTGAGGAAATGCTAATGCAATCAAGAACAACTATCCAAAGAAAATCATTGACAATGATCATATACAAGAAATACAACATTAGATCGTTGATCTGAATAAACCTGGGAACACCATGATTATCTATAAAATACCAATCAAGTCTGAACAAGAATGGTGAGTATCATGATACAAGGCTATAAAAAGGTATCTTTATGCATCATTTAAGTACATCCTAATAAAGAATAGTCATCAACATTAACAACAAGTGTGAGAGAAAAGCATAGTGTTTTTCCATTCTTGAGCAATAGATACGTGTAGATTTAAGGGTCGAAAAGATCAAGAAAGAAAAATTAGTAGGTCTTGTAAAGAAGAACAATAAATGTAGAGAGTAGAGCCTCAGTCCAATGAGAATATCAAGGTGCAACTGAACCAACACAGGAATCTATTCACCAAATCCTTAGAGAATCCAAGGAACCCTAGGCAACGAGATGAAGCCAGATAAAATTTGTGGGCAAAGACAAAGCAAAATGAATGAGTGAAGACAAGATTATGGTTTATTTCCCTAAGTCCATTGGAGAGAATAAAGAGTTTTTGTCTTAATTTCTAGAATTCCTATGAAACTAATACCCCGCGAGGTGTTATGCCCTCTCACGCCTTAACAATAATATCACATTTTGTTAATTTTAATTTATATTTATTAAATAGTTTATATTTTACTGTTTAATAAATATAAATTAAAAATAAAATTCAACATTATTTTTCCTATTGCATTATTGAATGTAATTAATATTTATTAAATAGTACAATATAAAGTATTTAATAAATATAAAATTAGAAAAGGAAATTTTGCATTTTTTTTTGTGGGTGTGAGAGGGATTTCATGTTGAGTTAAGTGAAGTGGAGTTTGTCTTGGAGTAGGAGTTCAATTCAATTTTGAGGGAGAGGAGATTTTCTTTTTGCATGGGTTTTGAGGATTTATGGAGCAATTTATGAATAGTTTTGGAGTCTTTCTAGTTATGCATGATTGGAGGGCACCTTTGATATAATTAACACTGTGTTACTATTAGTTACATCACCCTTTTTTGTGGGGTTTTCATTCACATCCAACCCAAATGGGATTTTTCATGCATTTTGGAGGAGAGAGATGGAGTGTACTTAGCTTTAGTTCTGGATTAGTTCCACTTTTAGCTCCACCCTTAGTGGTTTTGGAACTTTATTTAAGGTAGACATTAAATATTATTTTTAGGGAGTTAATTTTCTCTTGGATTCTGGCAAACAACAAGAAGAAGGGGTTTTGGGCTCATTTTTTGAGCTTTTGTAAAAGTAAGCTTCTTGATTTTCAGTAAAATAGCAACAAATTTTGTTCTTGATACTTCTGGTGTTGTGTTATGAATGATTGATTTGATTGATTTTTTTGGTTTATGTCCTTTATTCTATCTCATTCAATCAAAATTCAGCATGAGAGGATACAAAGTTATTGCGGGTCTGAAATTTTGTTAGTTGAGTTTGATAGTTTGTAGTTAAGAAAACTAGTTGGGTTTTCCTCCATGCAAGCATTAGGTTCAACCATTTCTAGGAAATACTTATGCATTAAGGCTTGTTTAGTTGAGTTAAGAGAGTATCAGGGTTATTTGATTGAAGGTTTTGTGAGTTTGATAGGTTGCAGATCTCAGTTATCATATTCGGTGCGTCACATGTAAGTATAGGTTTAAATTAAAAGTTTCTTTCTTACCCTTTCCCCATTCAAAGATAGTTTAGGTGAGTACTGAGATGGAATCAGTCTTCTCTAGAGACTCACTCTTGCCATAGATCACCCATTATCTAAGAGTGTTTCCATGTTTCAATAGGATAATTGATATTGCATTAGCTAAGGGTGCAATCATGATTGATAACAAGCATATTGTCAAAGTCAATTTTCTCTTTCTATTTTAATGACATTGAATAATGTAGGTCCAAGGTGAAGGGTCAAGTTTCAAAGCCTAATCCAAATGCAAAGTCATTGATTTAAAATTTTAAATTTTATGAAATATGCACCTGCTCCAAAACACGTATTTATTTTATAAAAAGTGATAATATGTCATATAATTAGAAATGAGTACTTTCTATGAAACATGTCCCATTTTACATAGGTATGAATTTGGGTTTGGGAGACTAAACCTAAATGATTACCTATTCCTATTGTATTTTATTTGTGACACTTGGACCTATATGTAGATTGAACTTCTTATGGGTACCTTCAAATTTTAACTAGTGAGAAGATAATAATAAATTATTTAATTTGTTAAGTAGATAATTTAGATGAGGAAGTTGTTAGAATTAAGTGGTTATCAACCTTGTAAAGCTTATTAACTTAATTATTCCTATTAGTTTTTTTAAATCATTCATAAGGAATGGAGGTTTCACCCATAGTAACCATTAAGTTTTTATTCGAGTGGTTAAATTTTTTTTATTGTGGGGGAGTTAAAAATTATTTATTAGTTTTTTTTTTTAAATCACAACCGCAACGATATTTATTAGAAGATATTATTACCAAGGTCTTGGTTGTTATATGGGTTTGAGTGTCAAACTTTTCTCAAGTTTATTTTGATACTTGAAATCAATTTTGAGATGATTATTAAAGTATTTATATTCCACTTTGAAAAAAACAAGAAATTAGGTGGACAAATGAATAGGTTTATAATTTGGTTGCAACTATAGGGGCTTATGTTAAGAAAGATTGTCTACTTCTGAGGAGGGTTGTTGGGATGTCAAACCAACATGAGCATCCCATTCATGAAATGAAAAAAATCATTAAGAAGTGGTTAAGGTGGTACTAAGAAGGAAAATTAATTAGAAACTTTATTGGTACGTGATTGAGGGAGTGTGTGAAGCGTGAAGAGTTTTTTTTGTACACAAGTGACACTAGATTGAAGATACACATAAGTAATAAAAGTAAAATTATTGTAATCTTGTATTTAATATGTTAGGTTTTTTTTGCATCTCTTTTTGGTGGATTTTTTTTTTCTTTTCTTTTAAAGAGCTTTTTCATATAATCTTGGGTTGTGAGATAATCTTTTGAATTTTATTTCATTTTTATGTTGTTGATTTGTGCCTCTTTGTTGATAGTATCTTATGGTGATGTTTATCTTCTTTTCATCATTGTTTTAAGTTCATTTAAGATGGTTGTATTAAGCATATTAAATTGACTAATTTAAGCATCATAAAAGGTTGAATATATTCATAGTAATTCCTTATTAAGGTAGCTTAATTAGAAATTTGGTGGAAATTTTCTACAATTTTTTACATTCTCAAATTTTAGTAGTCTAAGTATTATATCTCACTAGTTGATCTCATAGATTGAATATAGTGTTGATAATTAACAATTAGATTAGAGATTATATTTTTAATCAATAATATTTACTAAGTTGAAGAATGAATTTACTAGTGGAAAATACATGAGGAAATAATTATATATTTTTAAATTTATTTGAATGGATAATTATCTCTTCTTGATTTAATAAGACAAAAGTATTTATTCAAACTATTAATGTTATAAAAAATTAATGAATAGTAATTATAGAGGATTCAATTGGCATGGAGGAATTGCAAGAGTGGGAAAATGACATAGATAGGGATAATTGTTTTGTCAAAAATGCATATTATCATGTTCTAATATTACACACTATACTAAAAACTTAAAAATCAATTTTAATTAATAAAATCTAGATTACTAACTTGTGAAAATCATAAATAGGGAGGAACACATATAAATTTATCTAAATTGGTCCTTATGTATGCATTTGAGAAATAGTAAAAACACAAGAACTAATTGAGTTAACAATGTTTGCTCAAAAAGTTATGTTTTTTGTTGCTACTATTACTAAGTCTATGTTACATCTATTGTGTTTAGTTAATTGGTTGAGGTTACATGTAAAATTAAGGTTACATCTTAGGAAAAAAATGTAGAATATGATTGAGGTAATAGTTTTTAAAACTTTTAATCACCACCATAAACTTCTTGTTTGTACACATTTATAAATTAATTTTTATAAAAAGAAATAAATTCACAAAAATAAATTGTTAATTAGATATTAGTTATCATTCTCACCATCTTGAAGTAGCAAGAAAAAATATATTTTAATTTAATATCACTAACATCAAACATTTAAAAAGTAATCGTAAAATATTTTATAGATCAAAATTGATGAAAATATGATTAAAATATTAACCTTGAGAAAAACAAAAGTATTCATTATAAAAATAATTCTATTAATTAATTAAAAACTTAAATAAAGTAATCTATAATTGACATTTTTAATCAAATATTTATAATTTTAATGTCAAATTATTTAACTCTGAAGCTATGTAGAGTTGGGTCATGTTTTTATTTTGGGATATGGCTGATGGCTATATTGTTGTAATGAGTAGATTTTAGGTTGCATCTGAGCTACGACCTTAGGTTTTTTGATGGTATGCTCCTCTAAACTAGAGTTTAATGTATACTCATTTGATAAATAATTAAATGAGTATACATTTTTACCAAAAAAATCAAATTATTTAATTCAAGGTTCTATAAAATTTATCATTTATTTCAAAAATAGCCTAATAAATACAAAAAAACAAATGATAAATAAAAAACCAGAATCAAACAAGAATACCTTAAAATTCAAAATTGGTATCTTCCTCTTCCTTGATGGAAAACTCCAACTTATGTTTTTCATTAATGAATATATTAAAATTATATATAAGAACTATAATATGAAAATGACTGTTTTTGGAGACTCCCATAAAATTGGAAGATAACGAGAAGATTAACATGGCCCATCTGCAAGGATGACACACATAAATAAAAAAAATGGTCCAATTTTTTTTTTTTAAATATGAAAATGACTATCCTACTCTTAAGATCCAGCAACATATACATTAGTTCATACATCCTAATTTATGTATGGCGCATCCGAGAAGTTGGATAGCTGTTTCCACTATCGAATCTCTAGAATGCATTAATGTATAAATTATCCTCGTATCATAGCTTATGTAAATAAAGAGTGGATAACCGCTTCCCTATAATAAACCTCCTACATACGACAGGACCAAAAAGGTTTGGCCTTCATACAGCTACATATAATATTACACCATTACTTCCAACAGATTTTCTTTAAATGAAAATAATTTATGCAAATCATACGTCGATAGCTTCTAGTAGAATCATCCAATAACTCAGGGGGGCAAACTGGATGACAGCGCATACAAAATGAGAACAGATAAGGATGACAATGTCGGGTCTTTACTTAAACGATCGGCACGTTGCTCCCAACGTGCCCTCTCTTTGATCTAGACAGGTCAACTGCCTACTGAAAACATAACAGGAAGCAGGCACATATCTATTTCAAGGACCTAAAAAAAACTATAAATAGGGAACGACATACTAGAGCTTCTTCAATCTGGACGTAGTTTACAGTGCATCTAATTTTGAAGTAAGCAATGGCATCTCATACGAAGACAATGTGTTATATTCTGCTGGGCCTTATAGTTTCGTGGACCCTGCTTGAAGGGGTCGCGGGGGTGGAGGAGAAGAAGTCTGCGGCGGTGGAGGAGAAGTCTGCAGCGGTGGAGGAGAAGTCTGGTGATAAACAGGATACTTTGCAAGGGAGAGGCGGATACGGTGGTGGAGGACATGGTGGAGGATATGGTGGTGGAGGACATGGTGGACGTGGAGGACACGGTGCTGATGAAACAGAAGATAGCCGTGGTGGATACGGCGGTGGCGGCCGTGGTGGTGGATATGGTGGCGGCCGTGGTGGATATGGTGGTGGCGGCCATGGTGGATATGGTGGTGGTGGGCATGGTGGCGGATACGGTGGCGGAGGCCATGGTGGCGGATACGGCGGGGGAGGAAAAGGTGGTGGCGGTGGACATGGACCTGGTAACTGAGGGGTATAAAGTGAGAGTAGAAGCAGTAGGTTAGAGATAGTATTAAGTAGTATTTATAGAATAAAGCGAGTTCGGTCATTGGCTTCGTAGTGATAGTGCAAGTTTCTCAAGCAAGGCTTCGTAAGCATTGTAAGGAAGGAACGCCGATATGCTGTGTTTGTGATGTTACAAGCTTTGCTTTTAGTTGTGAAGGAGTTTTATGGCTTCTTGTGCTGTCACTTATGTAATTTCGCCTTGTACAGAGTTCCCTACTAATATATGGTTCGTTATTTGAAAATATGTACTACCTACAAGAGAGAATAAATTTGAGGAAGTTTCTTCCTGTATAACGTATTCATTTGGGGTGCTTTTTTGTTTTTTTTTACTGTTTTTTAACATTGTTTTATGGCACAAACGACATAATTTAGATTTAGGTATACATGCAAGATTTAGTAATAAAACCTACAGAAATGAGAAAGAGGTGAAGATGATTTGAAGAATTGAGGATCCTATGCGCATCAAATTGTTCGTTAGATCAAATTAACAGAAACATTGAAGATCCAATTTGAATCGATTTTTGAGAAATTTAAATAAGAAAGAAACATTGAAGATCCAATTTGAATCGATTTTTGAAAAATTTAAATAAGAAAATAAATGAGACGGAGGCGACAAAATGATTCATGAAATTAATAAATGATGGTTTTTGGTTGTCTAATATAGCTCGAAAGAGTCTATGGCAGCTATCAATATAACAAAAGATTGTTTAATATAGCTCGAAAAGGCTTATGGTAGCGGTGGGATAAATTTAGATGATTGATTAATTTAACAATAAAATTGATTTAATTTAACAAGGGGATTAGTTCAATTTAACAAGGTGAGGAACAATCTATCTATCTTAACAAAGAGATTAACAAAAGATTGTTTAGTATAGTTTAAATTAACAAAAGATTGTTTAGTATAGTTTAATATAGTTCGAAAAGGATTGTTTGATATAGTGTAATATAGTTCCAAAAGGAAAAGGATTGTTTAATATAGTGTAATATAGCTCCAAAAGGCTTATGGCAGCAGTGGGAGTGAGATCAATTTACAGGATTAATTTAAGATTCCCACTTTCGATGGATTAATTTAAAATGATGGATCAATTTAGAGGATTAATTTAAGATTCTTATTTTAGATGGATTAATTTAAAATGATGGATTAATTTAACAAGGGCTAATTTAAGATTCCCACTTTTGATGGATTAATTTAAAATGATGGATCAATTTAGAGGATTAATTTAAGATTCTCATTTTAGATGGATTAATTTAAAATGATGGATTAATTTAACAAGGGCGATGGAGGAACAACCTATATAGTAGATTGTTTAATATAGTTCGACAGGGCTTATGTTATGTCAGCGTTATGTCAGCGGTTGTTTAATATAGTTCGAAAAGGCTTATGTTATGGCAGCAGCGGTTGTTTAATGTTTGAGGATCAGTATGTCCTATCGCTGCCGCAAATGTTTGAGGATCACCACAAATAGCATGACTCAGAAGACTAGAACCCACAATATGAGACCAGGTGTGACGGGAAGTGGAAGGGTCACCAGCCAGAGATCCTACAGCATCAACTGTAACACAAGCCCATCTAGGCATCGATGGAGGATCCTGTGGTGGAGGTAAATGGGGATCACCAAGATCATCATCCTCATCATCCTAAAAAGAAACTAGAAGAGATGAGGGAGTAGTGATAAGTGAAGTAGACTCTGGAAGTGGGGTATCTACTGCAGGAAGGCGCTCATCAAACTAGACATCCCATCAAAATAGGACCTCTCTAGAATCAGGATCAAACAACCTATATGCCTTAACATCCTCGTAGTAGCCAACAAAAATGAGGTGTCAGCTCTTCCGCTCCATTGCTCTCCTCTGAGTGTCAGGCACAAATGCCCATGCTTCACTACCGAAAACTTAGACTGAAGATACATCAGGCTTGACATGAGACCAAGCCTCCTCAGGAGTCATATTCCAAACTGCCTTGTGAGGCATTCGATTCTAAATATAGTTGGCACAATTGACTGCCTCTACCCAAAAAGATGAATCCATGGACCTGAACTGTATCATATAATTAGCCATCTCCTGAAGTGTTATGTTCTTTCTCTCTGCCACACCATTTTTTTGAGGGGTGTAGGGCACTAAAAATTGATCCTGAAGACCATGTTCAGAGAAAAAATCCCTGAAAGCTTGGTTCACATACTCCCCCCCCATTATCTGTGCATATCCAGTGAATAGAAAGACTAGATTGCTTCTCCAAAAATCTCTTAAAGACTCAAAATGAATCAAAGACATTAGACTTGTACTTCAAAAAGTACACCCATGTGCGCCTAGAGAAGTCATCAATGAAAGTAAGCACATATCTGGCACCAGAAAAAGAAGTAGGAAATGACATGAGGTCACTATGAATCAACTCTAATGGTGCCAAAGCACGAGTAGCCCGTCCGTGAGGAAAAGGATCCCTATGTTGTTTTCCAAGAACACATCCTTGACAAACCCCATCAGTGCAAGTAATCTGTGGGCGCCCAAGTACAAGTGCTTGTGTGCTCATCTGCTGAAGATATATGTAATTGACATGGCCCAAATGCTCATGCCAAAGTCTGCTCACTGAATCTACATGTGCTATAAGATAGGAACATGTGCCAGTAGAAGACTTAAATCCTTCAAATCTGTATAGGCGGGATGCAGTGTCAACACTCCCAGTAGCCACAATCATATCAGAATCATGTAAGTCTAGAATAACCACGTCATGTGGTGAGAACTCAACTTTCTTACCAGAGCCAGAGTGGAAAATCTGATAGATAGACAATAGGTTCATTGAAATGTCGGGGACAAAAAGAACATTCTGAAGAGAACCCCCAACTAATGCAACAGAACCAGAACCCAAAATAGAAAGATGAGATGAGTTCCCAATAGCAATCTGTGAAGTGGCACAAGGAGCAAGTGAGGTGACCAACTGTTGAGTGTGAGTCATGTGGTGAGAGGCACCAAAATCAAGAATCCAGGTGGGCCCAGAAGTCGTAGCTCGTGCAGTAAGAGAATGACCTTTCCCTGCAGGGGAGGATGTGGACTGAGGAGCTAAAATGTGATGCTCCTGCATGGCTTCCTCTAAAGCCTACAAATGTTTCCAGCACCTAGAAATAGGATGTCCATCCTTTCCAAAAAAACTACAGGTCTTAACTAATTTCTTCTTAGTCTTGGAGGTAGACTCAGTAGAATTCAAAGAAGATTTACCCTTGGAAGGGTTAGCTAGAGGTTTTGAATCAGTTTTCTGTGCAGGTTTGGAGGAATACTCATTGCCTGCTGAATCTTTCTTTGGTTTGGATTTCTATTTTGGTTTCCCCTGTGAAGACTAAGCAACCAATGCTTGGCTAGAAGAGCTAGAAGCATCCATCTGTTGGATCTTTGCTTGTTCCCATCTCAATCAATCACATAATGTCTCGAATGAAGGCATGGTGTGTCTAGTACCCAAAGCATCCATGGTGGAGTAGAAAGTAGAAGAAAAGATCTGATACTGTCCTCTCAAATTTGAGAGTATCAGGAAGATACACTCATCATCTGTCTTGTTTCTCCCACATCCCTGAAAAACTGAGCGCAAAAATTTGAACTTCATCAAGAATTCCTCCATAGTGGGAAAGCTGGTAGGAGTCAAAGTGGTCAGCTCTGCATCAAGCTATAGTGCCTGAAACTCATTCACTATGCCAAAAAAATCTGAAAACTTGCCCCAAATGGTCCTAGGAGTTGTCAAACCATCCAGGTGAAAAGGAGACTGTCGGAGATGTTCAGTGCAATCAAGCCCATGGCTTCATCCATTTTATTCCTGTCTTGAAGAACCTCAAAAGGACGCTGCAGGACAGGTTGGTTTTCATCTAGACATGACCATAAGCCATGTGACATGAGTAGCTTGGTCATGTGTGCTTTCCAGGTGTGGTAATTATGCGGTGTCAGTCGGGCCACAGAGGGGTCCGACATTGAGAGAAGAAAAAGATGGAAGTAGAAGGGTCATTTCTAAATTTAAATGATAGAAAAAAAAAAGAACCCCCCCACAATGTATGATTCTATCCCCCGTACAGCAAAGAAACAATTACTCAAAGAACAAAAAATGAGAAGAAAACCTAGACACCAGATGTAGAGATGGAGGAAACAGAAGCCTCTACTTCAATGCCAAAAAAAAGAGCTCAAATAGCTGAATCAGTGAATAAGACCAGCATCATCACGTCCGGCTCGGAAACACCTTTCCGATGATATTTCATTTTTCAAAAAATGGACACTGGATATCCAAGATATGGCCAAAAAACCAATGATGCCTCTGAAAACCAACGATGCCTCCGAAAACCAACTCTCTGGAAAAAACCAGACACTGGATAAAATTTGATGGTCAAATGGCCGTCGCCGATTTGTGAAAAAAAATTTGACGACCGTATGGCCGTCAGATGAGCGTCAGCTGGAAATTTTTTTCGGTTGCTGGAAAAAAAACACAGTTGCCAGAAAATTTGAAAAAGTTGCCCAAAAAAAATCTGGCAGGGTGACGTTAGCAGTGACGTCACCACTACACTATTGGTGTTGGCAGGTGGTGGGCCGGTGGTGGGCTACCGACGGTGGCGAAGACTGGGCGACTCTCTAGTGGAGACTGAGCGGCGCCGGTGGTGGCAGCCCCAGTGGCTGGTGGGTGGCGCACCGGCTGGGGGCCAGGCGTGGGTTGGGCTGAGGTTGTGCGAGGGTGGCGCGCTCTAGTTGTGCTTCGGCAGTGCCAAAACCCTAAATAAAAAGCATTTTTTTAAATTAAAAAAAAATTTAATTTTTGCCTCATTTTTTGAGTCGTACGGCCTAGGAGGTCAAATTTTTTTCTCTGGGGTCACTGTGACTAAAACCAGCAAAGTGTATATGTATTTTGACTCTCCCGGGCCTTCTAAACGCAATGGTGGAGTCCGTTTTGGCTCAAACGGCTCCAGAAAATAGCATCTCCTCCAAAGTGAAAAAGAAACCCTAGAGAAGCTATGGCTTTTGTCTATGACTCACAGCTTCAAAAAACCTTCAAACCAAGCAGCAACAGGGAAGCTCTGATACCATGTAGAAGTTGAGAAATCTAACTTCACATATCACCAAGAACACCTGCATGCAAATAACCTGTTGTTGAAAGGAAACCAAAGAGACAGAAGCAAGGGTTTGGAAAATCTCAGTGGAGTGAGAGAAAATTGTATTTCCAATATAATGAAACAATAATTATAAAATTTCAACCTTAAAGGTGAACGAAACCCTAAAAGGAAAAAGCTAGGTTGCGCAATAATTAATATGAAATATTAATTATATGCATCTAAGAGACAGCTTAAGTGAAAATATAGTACATAGACAACTTAATAATTAAATCAACATGATCTAATTAATAAGTGAAGATAAATAGATACTCTAACAAAAAGTATTTATTCAAACTATTAATGTTATGAAAAATTAATGAATAGTAATTATAGAGGATTCAATTGGCATGGAGGAATTGCAAGAGTGGGAAAATGACATAGATAAGGATAATTGTTTTGTCAAAAATGCATATTATCATGTTCTAATATTACACACTATACTAAAACTTAAAAATCAATTTCAATTAATAAAATCTAGATTACTAACTTGTCTACAACATCTTGATTTCATATATTATAATCACCATTTTATGGTAAATCACAAATAGGGAGGAACACATATAAATTTATCTAAATTGGTCCTTATGTGTGCATTTGAGAAATAGTAAAAACACAAGAACTAATTGAGTTAACAATGTTTGCTCAAAAATTTATGCTTTTTGTTGCTACTATTACTAAGTCTATGTTACATCTATTGTGTTTAGTTAATTGGTTGAGGTTACATGTAAAATTAAGGTTACATCTTAGGAAAAAAATGTAGAATATGATTGAGGTAATAATTTTGAAACTTTTAATCACCACAATAAACTTCTTGTTTGTACACATTTATAAATTAATTTTTATAAAAAGAAATAAATTCACAAAAATAAATTGTTAATTAGATATTAGTTATCATTCTCACCATCTTGAAGTAGCAAGAAAAATTATATTTTAATTTAATATCACTAACATCAAACATTTAAAAAGTAATCTTGAAATATTTTATAGATCAAAATTGATGAAAATGTGATTAAAATATTAACCTTGAGAAAAACAAAAGTATTCATTATAAAAATAATTCTATTAATTAATTAAAATTTTAAATAAAGTAATCTATAATTGACAATTTTTAATCAAATATTTATAATTTTAATGTCAAATTATTTAACTCTGAAGCTTTCTTCTTTTTTGTCTTCGCTTTGTATCGCATGTAGAGTTGGGTCGTGTTTTTATTTTGGGATATGGCTGATGGCTATATTGTTGTAATGAGTAGATTTTAGGTTGCAACTGAGCTATGACCTTAGGTTTTTTGATGGTATGCTCCTCTAAACCAGAGTTTAATGTATACTCGTTTGATAAATAATTAAATGAGTATACATTTTTACCAAAAAAAATCAAATTATTTAATTCAAGGTTCTATAAAATTTATCATTTATTTCGAAAATAACCTAATAAATACAAAGAAACAAATGATAAATAAAAAACTAAAATCAAACAAGAATACCTTAAAACTTAAAATTGGTATCTTCCTCTTCCTTGATGGAAAACTCCAACTTATGTTTTTCATTAATGAATATATTAAAATTATATATAAGAGCTATAATATGAAAATGACTGTTTTTGGAGACTCCCATAAAATTAGAAGATAGAGAGAAGATTAACATGGCCCATCTGTAAGGATGACACACATAAATAAAAAAAATGGTCCATTTTTAAAAAAAAAAAAAATATATGAAAATGACTATCCTACCCTTAAGATCCACCAACATATACATTAGTTCATACATCCTAATTTATGTATGGTGCATCCGAGAAGTTGGATACCTGTTTCCACTATCGAATCTGTAGAATGCATTAATGTATAAATTATCCTCGTATCATAGCTTATGTAAATAAAGAGTGGATAACCGCTTCCCTATAATAAACCTCCTACATACGACAGGACCAAAAAGGTTTGGCCTTCATACAGCTACATATAATATTACACCATTACTTCCAACAGATTTTCTTTAAATGAAAATAATTTATGCAAATCATACGTCGATAGCTTCTAGTAGAATCATCCAATAACTCAGGGGGGCAAACTGGATGACAGCGCATACAAAATGAGAACAGATAAGGATGACAATGTCGGGTCTTTACTTAAACGATCGGCACGTTGCTCCCAACGTGCCCTCTCTTTGATCTAGACAGGTCAACTGCCTACTGAAAACATAACAGGAAGCAGGCACATATCTATTTCAAGGACCTAAAAAAAACTATAAATAGGGAACGACATACTAGAGCTTCTTCAATCTGGACGTAGTTTACAGTGCATCTAATTTTGAAGTAAGCAATGGCATCTCATACGAAGACAATGTGTTATATTCTGCTGGGCCTTATAGTTTCGTGGACCCTGCTTGAAGGGGTCGCGGGGGTGGAGGAGAAGAAGTCTGCGGCGGTGGAGGAGAAGTCTGCAGCGGTGGAGGAGAAGTCTGGTGATAAACAGGATACTTTGCAAGGGAGAGGCGGATACGGTGGTGGAGGACATGGTGGAGGATATGGTGGTGGAGGACATGGTGGACGTGGAGGACACGGTGCTGATGAAACAGAAGATAGCCGTGGTGGATACGGCGGTGGCGGCCGTGGTGGTGGATATGGTGGCGGCCGTGGTGGATATGGTGGTGGCGGCCATGGTGGATATGGTGGTGGTGGGCATGGTGGCGGATACGGTGGCGGAGGCCATGGTGGCGGATACGGCGGGGGAGGAAAAGGTGGTGGCGGTGGACATGGACCTGGTAACTGAGGGGTATAAAGTGAGAGTAGAAGCAGTAGGTTAGAGATAGTATTAAGTAGTATTTATAGAATAAAGCGAGTTCGGTCATTGGCTTCGTAGTGATAGTGCAAGTTTCTCAAGCAAGGCTTCGTAAGCATTGTAAGGAAGGAACGCCGATATGCTGTGTTTGTGATGTTACAAGCTTTGCTTTTAGTTGTGAAGGAGTTTTATGGCTTCTTGTGCTGTCACTTATGTAATTTCGCCTTGTACAGAGTTCCCTACTAATATATGGTTCGTTATTTGAAAATATGTACTACCTACAAGAGAGAATAAATTTGAGGAAGTTTCTTCCTGTATAACGTATTCATTTGGGGTGCTTTTTTGTTTTTTTTTACTGTTTTTTAACATTGTTTTATGGCACAAACGACATAATTTAGATTTAGGTATACATGCAAGATTTAGTAATAAAACCTACAGAAATGAGAAAGAGGTGAAGATGATTTGAAGAATTGAGGATCCTATGCGCATCAAATTGTTCGTTAGATCAAATTAACAGAAACATTGAAGATCCAATTTGAATCGATTTTTGAGAAATTTAAATAAGAAAGAAACATTGAAGATCCAATTTGAATCGATTTTTGAAAAATTTAAATAAGAAAATAAATGAGACGGACGCGACAAAATGATTCATCAAATTAATAAATGATGGTTTTTGGTTGTCTAATATAGCTCGAAAGAGTCTATGGCAGCTATCAATATAACAAAAGATTGTTTAATATAGCTTGAAAAGGCTTATGGTAGCGGTGGGATCAATTTAGATGATTGATTAATTTAACAAGGAAATTGATTTAATTTAACAAGGGGATTAGTTCAATTTAACAAGGTGAGGAACAATCAATCTATAGTAACAAAGAGATTAAAAAAAGATTGTTTAATATAGTTTAATATAGTTCGAAAAGGATTGTTTGTTTAATATAGTTTGAAAAGGATTGTTTAATATAGTGTAATATAGCTCCAAAAGGAAAAGGATTGTTTAATATAGTGTAATATAGTGTAATATAGCTCCAAAAGGCTTATGGCAGCACAACTTATGGCAGCAGTGGGACAGCAGTGGGAGCAATTTACAATTTACAGGATTAATTTAAGATTCCCACTTTAGATGGATTAATTTAAAATGATGGATCAATTTAGAGGATTAATTTAAGATTCTCATTTTAGATGGATTAATTTAAAATGATGGATTTATTTAACAAGGGCGATGGAGGAACAACCTATATAGTAGATTGCTTAATATAGTTCGACAAGGCTTATGTTATGTCAGCGGTTGTTTAATATAGTTTGAAAAGACTTATGTTATGGCAACAACGGTTGTTTAATATAGTTCGAAAAGGCTTATGTTATGGCAGTGGTGGGATCAATTTAGATAATGGATTAATTTAACAATTTAGGTGGATCAATTTAGATAATGGATTAATTTAACAATGGATCAATTTAGAAAGGGGATTAATTTAACCAACCTATACTAACAAAGAGATTGATTGTTTAGTATAGTTGGGATTTATTTAACAAAGAGAGATTGAGGTCAAAGAGATTGAGGAATAACCTAAAGTAAGAAAGAGATTATAATAAAAGTAAGAAAGAGATTATAATAAAAGATTGTTTAATATAGCTCGCAAGGCTTATGGTAATGGTGGGATCAATTTAGATGATTGTCTAGTATAGCGGGGATTAATTTGGTGGGATCAATTTAGGTGTCTCAAATTAGATGATGGATTAATTTAACAATGGATCAATTTAGATGATGGATTAATTTAACAAAGGGATTAATTTAACCAACCTATAGTAACAAAGAGATTGATTGTTTAGTATAGAGGGATTTATTTAACAAAGAGATTGAGGTTAAAGAGATTGAGGAACAACCTATAGTAAGAAAGAGATTCTAATAAAATATTGTTTAATATAGCTTGCAAGACTTATGGTAATGGTGGGATCAATTTCGATGATTGTCTAGTATAGCGGGGATTAATTTAACAAAGAGATTGCGGAGACTAATTTGATTGTCTAGTCTAGAGCGGGGATTAGTTTAACAAAGAGATTGCGGGGATTAATTTAAAAAAGAGATTGAACCTATAGTAACAAAGAGATTATAATAAAAGATCATTTAATATAGCTCGAAAAGGCTTATGGTAGCGGTAGGCTCAATTTAGAAGATTGTCTCGTGGGATTAATTTAACAAAGAGATTGAGCCTATAGTAACAAAGAGATTATAATAAAAGATCATTTAATATAGCTCCAAAAGGCTTATGGCAGCAGTGGGATCAATTTAGATGATGGATTAATTTAACAAGGGCAATGGAGGAACAACCTATATAGTAGATTGTTTAATATAGTTCGAAAAGGCTTATGTTATGGCAGCGGTGGGATCAATTTAGGTGGATCAATTTAGATGATAGGTTAATTTAACAATGGATCAATTTAGATGATGGATTAATTTAACAATGGATCAATTTAGATGATGGATTTATTTAACAAGGGGATTAATTTAACCAACCTATAGTAACAATGAGATTAGCGAATAACCTATAGTAAGAAAGAGATTATAATAAAAGATTGTTTAATATAGCTCGCAAGGCTTATGGTAATGGTGGGATCAATTTAGATGATTGTCTAGTATAGCGGGGATTAATTTGGTGGGATCAATTTAGGTGGATCAATTTAGATGATGGATTAATTTAACAATGAATCAATTTAGATGATGGATTAATTTAACAAGGGGATTAATTTAACCAACCTATAGTAACAAAGAGATTGATTGTTTAGTATAGTGGGGATTTATTTAACAAAGAGATTGAGGCTAAAGAGATTGAGGAACAACCTATAGTAAGAAAGAGATTATAATAAAAGATTGTTTAATATAGCTCGCAAGGCTTATGGTAATGGTGGGATCAATTTTGATGATTGTCTAGTATAGCGGGGATTAATTTAACAAAGAGATTGCGGAGACTAATTTGATTGTCTAGTAGAGCGGGGATTAGTTTAACAAAGAGATTGTGGGGATTAATTTAACAAAGAGATTGAGGTTGTAGAGATTGAGCCTATAGTAACAAAGAGATTATAATAAAAGATCATTTAATATAGCTCCAAAAGGCTTATGGCGGTAGTGGGATCAATTTAGATGATGGATTAATTTAACAAGGGCGATGGAGGAACAACCTATATAGTAGATTGTTTAATATAGTTTGAAAAGGCTTATGTTATGGCAGCGGTGGGATCAATTTAGGTGGATCAATTTAGATGATGGATTAATTTAACAATGGATCAATTTAGATGATGGATTAATTTAACAAGGGGATTAATTTAACCAACCTATAGTAACAAAGAGATTGATTGTTTAGTATAGTGGGGATTTATTTAACAAAGAGATTGAGGTCAAAGAGATTGAGGAATAACCTATAGTAAGAAAGAGATTATAATAAAATATTGTTTAATATAGCTCGCAAGGCTTATGGTAATCGTGGGATCAATTTAGATGATTGTCTAGCATAGCGGGGATTAATTTGGTGGGATCAATTTAGATGATGGATTAATTTAACAATGGCAATTTAGATGATGGATTAATTTAACAAGGGGATTAATTTAACCAACCTATAGTAACAAAGAGATTGATTATTTCGTATAGTGGGGATTTATTTAACAAAGAGATTGAGGCTAAAGAGATTGAGGAACAACCTATAGTAAGAAAGATATTATAATAAAAGACTGTTTAATATAGCTCGCAAGGATTATGGTAATGGTGGGATCAATTTTGATGATTGTCTAGTATAATGGGGATTAATTTAACAAAGAGGTTGCGAAGACTAATTTGATTGTCTAGTAGAGCAGGGATTAGTTTAACAAAGAGATTGTGGGGATTAATTTAACAAAGAGATTGAGGTTGTAGAGATTGAGCCTATAGTAACAAAGAGATTATAATAAAAGATTATTTAATATAGCTTGAAAAGGCTTATGGTAGCAATAAGATCAATTTAGATGATTGTCTAGTGGGATTAATTTAACAAAGAGATTGAGGAACAATCTATAGTAACAAAGAGATTATAACAAAATATTGTTTAATATAGCTTGAAAAGGCTTATGGTAGCAGTTGGATCAATTTAGATGATTGTCTAGTATAGTGGGGATTAATTTAACAAAGAGATTGAGGAACAACCTATAGTAACAAAGAGATTGTAATGAAAAATTGTTTAATATAGCTCGAAAAGGCTTATGGCACGATTGTCTAGTATAGCAGGGATTAATTTAAAAAAGAGATTGAGGAACAACCTATAGTAACAAAGAGATTGTCTAGTATATCGGGGATTAATTTCACAAAGAGATTGAGGAATAATCTATAGTATCAAAGAGATTATAACAAAAGATTATTTAATATATAGCTTGAAAAAGCTTATGGAAGCAGAGTGATCAATTTAGATAATTGTCTAGTATAGTGGGGATTAATTTAACAAAGAGATTGAGGAATAACCTATAGTAACAAAGTGATTATAACAAAAGATTGTTTAATATAGCTCAAAAAGGCTTATGACATGATTGTCAGTATAGTGGGGAATAATTTAACAAAGAGATCCATGAACAACCTATAGTAACAAAGAGATTATAAAAAAAAAATGTTTAATATAGCTCAAAAAGGCTTAATGCAATGGTGGGATCAATTTAGATGATTCTCTAGTATAGCGAGGATTAATTTAACAAAGAGATTAAGGAACAACCTATAGTAACAAAGAGATCTAGTATAGCGGGGATTAATTTAACAAAGAGATGGAGGAACAACCTATAGTAACAAAGAGATTATCTAGTATAGCAGGGATTAATTTAACAAAGAGATTGAAGAACAACCTATAGTAATAAAGATATAGAGTAGGGATCTTATGACAACAAACTAAAGAGATTGTCTAGTATAGAGGAGATTAATTTAACAAAGATATTGATTAATAATCTATAGTAACAAATAGATACAAAGAGATAGAGTAGGGATCTTATGACAACAACCTAAAGTAACAAAGAGATTGTCTAGTATAGTGGGGATTATTTAACAAAGAGATTGCAGAACAATCTATAGTAATAAAGAGATAGAGTGGTCTAGTATAGTGGGAACCTATAGTAACAAAGAAATAGACTAGGGATAGTAAAGTGGAGATAATTTAACAAAGAGATTGAAGAACCACATATAGTAATAAAGAGATAGAGTGGTCTAGTATAGTGGGAACCTATAGTAACAAAGATATAGAGTAGGGATTTTATGTTGGAAATAATCAAGACTAACCAAGTTACTAAGAGGGGAGGGGTGAATCAGTAACCTGAAACTTTTAAAACATTTCTGCACATGTATATACTTTGACCATTCATTCATCTAATCTACTGCAAGCATGAAAATATAATCATTCATAACACATAACACAA